>JAVJIF010029594.1:22500-53863 GCA_038442645.1 Agave tequilana | reverse complement strand
TTTGGAAGACCCTTGAACAGGTGAATCTATTAACCTTGTTGATTAATCTACTAGGTTAGCTATTATTCAAGCATCAAGCATAGGATATGGTATTACTATGAACTTGTTTCGGGGTTCTTTATTTTCAATATCCGAAGTATTATATATTGTCTGTTGGAGAACCTATTGTTACCATTGCTACCTGCTTGAAGTCCTTTGAGTGGCACTCTTTTTAATATTCAACATTATGAGTTTACAGTTGATGCCAAACAATTTGCTCCAATTATTTCTACTAATCTTTTTTTCTTTTTTTGCTGAAGTGGATCGACAGTGTCCTTGCTCGGGGTGATGAAGTTGAGTTTTTCCATGATGAACATCGATGTCCTGTGTATGTGAATGATGTGGTGACTGTCATAGAGGCACTGATAAAGAAATGGATATCAGTATGATTGGTAAAATGATTACACATAACAAGTAAAGGAGTCTTATCACTTTTTATGTCTATGATGGCAAATTAAATCACATTTTGGGGCACTTTTCCCGTCCTTGCTGTCTGTACTGTTAAAATAAATTGGCTCTGTAGTACATTTTTGGTTGTTTTGTACTACTTATGAAACAAACATCTTTTAAGTATAAGTGAGAAATAGAGAAGTAACTATTATGCTGCCTTTGGACCCCAAGAAATATCAGCATTATTATTCTCCTTCAAAAGACATGCTGTTTGGAATAAGTTGAATATCAGGAACGTTTGATATATTTTATATGTTCTACCTTTGCATTCATTTTCCTACTGTGTCTATATAGCTGTTTTTCATTCTGCCGAGGCTTATCCTTGAGGGGTAAACCATACATCATGAGACATCTGCTTTGAGTGCTTTCACACTAACACAAGTTACTAAATGTGCTTTCTTGTCAGATGACAGAAAATGAAATTACTTTTAAATGTTGGTGGACCAGATAGACTATCACGGGCACAAAAGCTGAGGCCGTTGCAGATGTTAGAGGTTACAACCGATCACTAATCAAAGCCGTTTCTGCATCTACGGTATGTCCTTGTTAAGTTCTAGTCAATTAGTAGTGATATAGCTCTTATTGCTGTTTTGACGGAACTTTGTGGGATCATTGGTTCTTTCTGTAATCTGTATAGTTTAATGATGTGCTATTGTTTATACTGTTGTTTATATCAGTATATAATGTGAGAGGCTTTTCCCGTCAACAGACCATACCTCTCCTCAGAACAAAAAGTTTCTTCTTTCCTGTTCATAATCTTAATGTCCATCTATGAATCTATCTTCTTTTTGACATGTAACCTTTTCGGTGACTTGCTTGTTCAAACCGTAAAGTCCACCTATGGATCTATCATCTATTTACACATTAAACTTTTCCATCACGCTATACCGATGTAATATTTTCAATTTTGTTTCTTCTTTTTTTCTGGGAGAAATTTTAATGTGCATATTGTCCGTGGTATCTATGATCCCAAAATCCAGTTTATTTTATGTAACGGAACAATGCATTCTATGTAGATAAATTCTACCTCTTCCTCTAAATAAATAACTTATTGTCTTTTCTTTGCTGAAAGACTAGCAAATGTTTTGAGAGGGCTTCAATGAATTGATAAATGTCCATTATAATAAAAGTGAGGTATCAAAGCTCATATTATATATTATGTACGGGCAGATGATGTATGAAACACTAAATATTCTTTATTGCCTTGATGCTCTCAAGTATGCTGAGGATTTTCTCTCATTCTTCGTTTAAACATCTTTAAATGCACGTTTTCTTTCTGCCCTCTATAATACTATCTATATGCATGTATCTCTGTTATAACAACTCTTGCTCTTTGGTTTTGTAGGTTAATCGTGGAGTTGTATCCCCTGCTGATATATCCATGGACATCAGTAGATTGATTCAAGTGCTCGGTATTACTCCAATCTCATTTAAAGATGGTGTTAGATCAACGCTCAAAGACGTGGTTATTAGCTAGACTAAATTGTAATCACGGCATAGTTATCTTCCTTCCTGAGGCTGCTTCACAATGAACAAAATCCACATGCACTGGGAAGAACATTTGTTCCACTTGAGTTATTATATATGCTCCCACATCATATAGTAAGCATACATGTAACTCAATATATTGCCAGGGATTATTGCTAGCACAAATGGCCTTGTCTGTTGGAGAATTCAGAGATTATACAACCGTTCTCACTAATCAAAGCTGGTTTTCTGAATCTATACATATGCACTGCATTGTGTAATTCGTTACCAGCTCATTGTCGTGGTTAGTGAGATGTATTTCATGTCTCAGATATGGAGTTAGTCTTCCTAGCTGACATATCAAGCGACGACATTGAATAAATTCTAGGGCTTGAAGTAAGACCAACATTCAAGGACAGCAGTAGCTCTTCGCGTTATGAAGGTTACATGATGTAATTCATATCCTTCTATTTGTTCTGTTGGTTTTCTTTTTTTTTCTTTTCCAGTGGTTTAAGCCAGAATTTCCTGCTCTCTCATCACAACCAAGCGCTCTACCGTTATTCTGCTGCTGTGTAATTGTGTACTGGTTGAAGAAATCGACTTTTGTTGCTTGTTTGTAGCCAAGTGTATCTTTTGGGTGACACCTTGTGGGACAGTAATGCTTTAATCATCAAATGAAATGATGAAATGTTGATCCCAGGGCAATGGAATCAGAATATAGTCCCATGTCCAAAACCCACTTAGTTATTTTTTCAGTGATCTTCTGTCTTTTTATGCAAATAAAAGGGAGACCAATCCATTCAACATGAACAGCAACACAACAGGGGGAAAGGGGGAAGGTAAGAAAGAAGAGAAAATAGGGACAAACTTGTTTTGGATGAATTGTCAGTCCTCAACTTGCTGTAAAATTCAAAGAGTCCAAAGTGAGAGTTTCATATATGAGTTAGCTATTGATGAGAGAGGAAGAGTAAGAGAATTCCATTGTGAGTTAACTTTCACAACTTTCACATCTAAATGGGCTGAATTTAAACTCTTTGACAATTGTCTCCATGCACGGGTTAGGTTTAAAATTAGAACAACTATTACGAATCAATGTTTTCTGCTGTTTTCATAGTCTGTTTTTTGCTAATTGCAAGAAAGTAAGCCTGGTGGCAAGAAGATCATCTAGAACACATTGATGTTACATAAAATAGTCTATCAAAATCAGAAATTAGAAAGCTAGACATATTGACTAATGTACGAAACAGAAATGGTTTTCATGTGTCACAATTTCCTAATCAGCCGTGGAAAACTAGATAACAAAACTCAATAATGTGAGATCAAAGAGTGAAAATAAAGCTAATATGAGGTATCATCATCGAATAATTTATCAGTTTTCTTAAAACATTTTCTTTGAAATATAATGTGAAAAAGGTACTAATGAATAGATTTATATATTTTAAAAATAAATACTTAACGCGAGCTTTATTTCAGTGCACAAAGAGAGGTCTTGGTTTCAAGTTGTACCTTTGAGTATTTAATAATATAGTTGGCACGAACATTTGATGAAAGAAACTAAGAAAAGTGTTATCAGCAATCACAATTTATGCATGTCACTTTCAATTACATGCGAAGACGGGAACAATGACCTTTTTGATGTATAGAAGTAATTGGCCAATATAAATCGTTTATAACTATTATATTTTATTTATGATAATATAAGCACTAATCTTATGAAAAAAAACAGAGAAAAGAGTACTTTAAAAACTGTTATTCAAGGAGACTCATCCTCCATTGGGCTCAATCCTGGCCATTGGCAGCCCAACAAGACAATGGCAATTTTAAACCGAGGGCACTTTAGTGATTAACCAACAAACACGGTAGGCCTTTTCCATTTCAAAAGATTCGAAGTTCTTGCAAATGCCCCCCAAAAATGTAAAAAAAAAAAAAAAAAATTGGTCCAAATCTTCATTTTTTTCCTTCTCTTTTCTCCTCAAAATCATGGGCGTCAAAAATCTGTGGGATATTTTGGAATCTTGCAAGCAAACCCTCCCCCTTCACTATCTGCAGTGAGTTTTCGACCAATTTGTCTCAAAATTTACCGATTTTTGCCACTTTTCTTCTTCTTTCTCGATTCACTAATCTTCTCTGTTTTGGATCCAGGAACAAGAGATTGTGCGTCGATCTCTCCTGCTGGCTTGTCCAATTGCGGAACGCCAGCAAATCTCAGGTCGGTGTCAAGGATAAAGTTTACCTCAGGAGCCTATTTCATAGACTTAGGGCTTTGATTGCCCTAAATTGCAGCCTGATCTTTGTTACAGGTAGTTAAAGTTACATTCTTTATGTAGTTCTGGGGCTAATATCAATGGATATGTGGTTTTCTTGTAAATTTTATAGTGTGTTATGCTCTGGATTAATCTGAGATATCATCTCCTTTTCAAGTTGTCCATGATTTGAAGCAATTTTCTTGAATCTTTAATCTCAATTGGGTATGTGGTTTCTATTTGTAGAATATTGAGTTTCTTGGCTTATTTTTCAGTCAAGTTAAGCATTTGGTAGTATATTTTTTTGGAATTTTGACTTGTGAGTTGATAAATTTGTTTTCTTTTGGGGGGTATTTTTTTGTTTTATTTAATCTAGTTTTATGATACTTTGTGTGTTCCCATGATTTGGTATGTAATGGAATATGAGTTTTTTTAGTTCTTATGCTGATCTTCTTGTACTGAGCTTGTAGTAGTATCACGAATGATCTTATAAAATATAAATTTTTGTAATAGAATCTTCTCTAAGGAATGCTTTGAGCCATCTCTCTTCTGAGGAAAAAGAAAGTTTTGAGTTGTGGCTTCTTTAAATTTCTATGTATGCATCTCATGTTTTATGTGTGGAAATTTGTGTTATCAACTCTCATCAGGAAATGCAAAATTTTCTTGATTTCTGTAGATGGGTCTATTCCTTCCATTAAATTATCTACATAAGACGACGACTTGGTTCTGTTTCTGAGGTTTGGCGAACTTCTATAGCTTAACACATGCCTTCATATATAATATATTGAAGTATGGTTTTGTAATTTTAGTTTCTTAACTGCATCAGATTACTCGTGAGGAGATGAATTCACAATCCATGCCTTTCACTGTGTAGAAACAAGGTTCTGAGTTCTCATGTATGATTAAGGAGGCAAAAGTTCTTGGATATGCACTTGGTATCCCTTGCTTAGATGGGTAAATTTGTTCACTTTGATTGATTTTATTGTTGTTCACATTTTAATTCCTTTTCCTATCAAGATACTGTTCTCTACAACAACACCACCGCCACCACAGAGCCTTTTACACCAAATCTTTGGGGTAGCCTTCATTTCTTATAGAGATGATAAAGTCTTTTAAGCCACATGTTGGCTACCTTATGGACCATCCTCCTTTTACTCTTGCTTGTAACCAGCATTTTGAAAGACAAGACATAGCGCAGCATGTGTTCCCTGACTATTCTCTGTTGTGCATTAGTCCCACTCGTATCATGAAATCATACCTTTTGAATTCTTTTGCTGAAGTCCATTTGCTTCATGAAGTACGTAGACAAATAAAATGTTGGGAATAATGGAAATAATAGAAATTTTCAGGGCCTCAAGCCCCTATCTTGGCTCATGGGATTGAAAACTACAGTTTATCGGAAGTGCGGGATTGTGGCTGGTTCCTTGTAGGATGTAAATGGGACCTAAACTGCAGTTTTACATTTCTAACTTGCTATTTGGATGGTTATGGGAACATGACATGCAACGCTTCTGATGGAAGAGCTCACAAGTTCAAGGAACACAACAACAAATTCAAGGAATATTCCCTATTAGGGGGGGAATGGTAGGAGTTATCCACCTTATTATTCAAAAGCTCTAAAGTTCAAAACTCTATTTTGAAGGGTATCCAAACAGGCCCCCAAGCTGGCACTGTTGGTTTGCTAGGTTGAACAAGCTGAAATTTAGGTTAGCTTTGTCCTCAAGGTTTTGTGCTTATATGATTCTAACATAAGAATTCACTCTAGCATTAGCCTCCTTTTCCTCCTGTTAGTCAGAACATCTCCAAAATGCTTTCTTTAAAACACTTCTTGTTGAAGCAGTCAACTCCTTCAAATTTCAAGCCGAGCTTCTAAAGTAGTTAACTATGTTCTAACTCCCATTAGAGGACAGTAATCAGCTAATACCACCTTTCTGATGTAGTCGATAACTCCGCAGAAGTAAGGGAGACAAAGCAATGATGAGTTATGATGTTGATCCTTGCTCCCTCATGTTTGGTTGTTTGGGAGCAGTTGAAGGAATTAGCCCTTAAATCCCTCCTAACTCCGACATTTGAACAAGGCCTAAGATTCATTCATAAAAAATACATATTTCTTTTGCTAAGGAAATCCTTTTGATAACAATGATGCAATATAGAGATATATGCTTATCAATAGCATTTTTGTGATAATTTTTAAACCTTTTATATTCTATTATATTTTGCTAAATCACACAGTATATCTGCAACTTAGAGCTTTTTCTTTAAAAGAATATTTTGACAAGCCCTTGTAGTTATATGGTCTTCTAGGCTGCTTTGTTAGAAGACTAATACCAATTGCAAAATATATGCAGATACACAGAACCATCTGAAGAAAGAAATTGGCTAAAAAAAAGACTTGTTTCTATAGTTTGAAGTAAATATAAGTTCACATTTGCCATTGTGTTTCAACAACCAGACTACAGCTGAATAATTGAACCTAATTTGCAGTAATTTTTAAATATTATATGTAGAAAATACTTATAAGATGTGTTTGTGTTTAAAATGATTATATCTTTGAGCAGGCTGGAAGAAGCAGAAGCACAATGTGCATTGCTCAATTCAGCATCCTTGTGTGTAAGTAGATTGGGGTATGTTTATATAATTAAACAAGCTGATCACTGGATATATAATGGCTCTTATCGTTTTCAGGATGGCTGCTTCAGTTCAGACTCAGACATCTTCCTATTTGGAGCTAAGACAGTGTACAGAGATATTATCCTAGGTGATTTATACTCATTTAAGCACATGATTTTGGAAATTTATACTCATTTAATCCTCTTGTGACCACTTATTATTCTTTTCTCTTGCAATGGTTTTTTCTTTCGCATGACTTGATATGACTGCACACATCTATGTACTTGTTTTGGGAAGCTAGGTGAGGTGGCTATGTATTATGCTATGAGATGGCAGATATAGAGAGAAAGCTTGGGTTTGGAAGGACTCGCTGGTAAGCAGGACTATTTAGCGAGTATATGGCTTATGTTTGATAGCTTGAATTCTGAACACTTTCTTTAGTTATGTTAGGCATTATTCATTTAAAGAATGAGTTATACTGACAGCATTGAGTTGCTCTTGTTTGTTTGTGGTAGCTGTACTTGAACTGTTTTCCCTTGTCTAAAGCTAAACCCTCATATGTTTACTGTGTGGCTATGGTTTATTATACATTTTGTCTCAATTAACATGTTTAATTACTGATGATCTTCAGATTACTTTGGCCCTTCTTCTTGGCAGTGATTACTCTCAAGGAGTTCGTGGTTTGGGCCAGTAAGTCTGTTCAGCTTTCGGATTATGTAAACAAAATTTCATTAGCTTCCTAATTTTAGTGTTCCTAGCAATCTTATACTATCTTTACAGGTTCCTTTTTCCATGCAGTAATATTATCACATGATCATGGGCGCAGCATTTTTTATATCTGGATACTTCTTAAAGCATCTTTGCACAATTCTGAACTGACTGCAGGAAACAGCTTGCCGGCTGGTTAAATCAATAGGGGATGACAAGGTTCTGCTTAGGGTCAAGTCTGAGGGCTTAGCATTTGCAAGGAAGAGTAAAGCGACAAAGAGGCAGTGAAGGATCTCAATTGCGACAGAAATAAGGAGTATGATCTTGCTATATACAATGTAGTGTTGGTAAGTTGAAGACAACCATCTGATTAACTATTGTACAGTATTTAACCTATATAACACCATATGATATCTGTCATTAAAAACCATATTCAAGATCTTTTCTGTTTATAGGAGTGTGTTTTCAAGTCCATAAGTATAAATGGATATCTGGGTGTTTAAAACGTATAAACATTTGATTCTCCTGTTTGGCTCAGACTAACTCTGACTTTGACCTCTCCTTGTGCTGCATCTTCTGTGGTTAATAAATCTGCCTAGATATAATTGGCATCTCTCAATTGTCTACAATACAATTTACGAAAAATTGTACTCAATTTGGGGTAGTGAAGTTGAAGGGACTTTCACCTTATCTGGCCTTTGAAGGCATACTTATCACCTTTTTGTTCGGTATATTTTTTATTATAGTTAGTTCCTTCTCGTACCATATTATCATTCATAATATCTTCTCTGGAAGCAACTCAAAACAGGTAAAGTTAACTAAGTGTTTCAACCGCGGCATGTCTTGTACACTCCTTTGAAGATAACTTTTGTGTTGGATTGCTGGAGGTTGAGAACAAATTGGCTTGATATATAATATTGACCTTAATAGAATATTTAAAAGAAGAGAGGATGTTTAATAGTTGAGTCTGTCTGTCAAACTTTTTAAGCAAATAATTGTTTTTTATTTTATTTTTTTGTGAGAAACAGGATAGAGGTTACCCTCCAGCCTGCACACACATCACTAATTACCCAGTTAAATCCTCAGTCTGAGGGATTGATTTTTAGAAAAATCAAATATTTATGCAAAATTGTAAACTTGTTTCTGCAATTTATTAGGCCTTGTCATTGAAGAAAAGTGAATCTACCACTGAATTAATGGTTTTATCCTCCATATAACCGAATATATTACTGTCTGTGCATTATTATACTTTGTGGGTGGTAAGAGCAGGACCTTTACACTATTACAGTTTACTTAGCACTCTACTGATAAGCCAACATTATCTATGAGCATGTGTTTGGTGTTTCCCTTAACAGTTGCTGGCATTTATTTTGCATCTTCAAAAGTTTGCTTTCATTCTTTAAATGATGTATTTTGACTATTGAGATAGTATAAAGATTACTACTGAAAAAAATCAAGTGGTATCTTTCTTCTTTTCTCTAATAATGGAAGGGAATATGCCATGTTTTCAGTAAACATGTTTATACCATCTATAGCATCTGATAATGTATCCTTGCAAGATTCTTGACATTTCTTTTCTACATAGCAGCACTAGTTATTCTTCAATGTTTATTCACATGATATATTTACTTGTGGTTTAAATGACCAACTATCATCAGTGATAATGATATATAGTAATTTTGGATTAATGTGCATCATCTAGAAAATCAGCCACAAACTTGACGTAGCCAAAATTAATACATACTGCTAACATGTGGTAGTTCCTTTGGTGCAGTAGAAGGGCTGAATAGAGGATCGGATGATCAGTTTTTGCAAGTGATCAATGCATATATGAAGCCAAAATGTCATTCACCTGACTCAGACGCTGTGCAGAGGTAAAGCGGGGGTTGCACATCAGATTGGTAATTTGGTTGTACACATCTAAGTACAGAAAATGATAGCTGTAAAATTTCTGTGTTTTCAATGACTATTTGTTAATCCCTGTGATGCGTTAAGGCTTGAGGTTTAAATGAGTATCTTTGGACAAACAGAATTCTGATGCTTGATTTGGACTCCTTGACCTTACAGAGTGTGCATTCGACATCCATTTATAAGATCACAACTTCAAGAGATATGTACACAATGTTTTGATTGGAGCACTGATAAAACAGGTAAATAACATCTTTCACTTTGTACTTGTATAGCACATGAATATTTGGTCTTTCTGATGAGTGTGTGCACGCTATCAGTACATGGCTGCTACATGTCCTTTACTGGGTTGTTCCTGTTGCAGATGAATATATCCTTCCTAAGATTGCTGAGAGAGATCTAAGGCGCTTTTCCAACCTGCGTTCCACGTCATCAAAACTGGGAGTACAAATTCCCTTGGACATGGTACTGTTTTTTCCACCACTTCGTAGACATTTAGCTGTTTGTTTCTTGCATTTTTCTAAAACCTTCTGTCATTTTATAAAAATATTTTACTTGCAGATGCCAGTTCCCTGCCCTGTATCTGCTATAGTAAAGCAGAGAAAAGTGCAGGGAAGAGACTACTTTGAAGTTTCTTGGCAAGAAATGGAAGGGCTCCAGACCTCTATTGTACCTGCTGACCTGATGGAAAGGTGGTATGGTTCCTAATCTCTTCCATTTAGAAACATTTACTATGTATGATTAAAGGATGTAATTAGCATTCTCTTTGGCCATGTCATGAAAATTTTGATACATGATAGTTTCTGTTTGGCCCAAGTCTATGTGGGAGAGTGTTAGCTTAAGCTTTTGGGTAAAGTTTTTATTTGACATGGTATCCAAGGATCATATTTCAAGAGATGTGGTTCAAACCTTATCCTTGAAAATTGGAAAATATGTTTATTTACCACTGATACAATATCGGGCAACACTAAACTTCATGGAAGTGGCTAATAGGTTTAGAATCCATCTAAGCATATTTAATGAGTTAACCATCTTTCTTTCTATTCCACGAAGAACTAACTCCACCTTACGTTCTCAAAACAGAACTAAATCCATCACTTTGTTTACTCGAATGGATGTGAGACACTTAATAACAACAAAATTTGACATTGGCTCGTATCCGATGGAGCCCAATGTAAACCACACACACTCCAATCTCCGCTTTAAACCAAAATTTTTCATTGGCACTCACTCGAAGTTTCATCTTAGACCAAATTACTTTGATAGCAACTTGATTTGATCCAAGTCTTCACCTAGAACCTAACTTGTAGACTTGATTTTGAGTCTTCATCATACACTCTCCAAAAGCATCACAAACGCCACTTCCTAGTTTTTGTCGTTTTGATTTAAGTCACACTGCACACCATAGTAATCAATAAACCACGCATAATACACGAGCATTTCAATGTCTCACAATTTCAAACATTTTTTTTTGTTTCAGTTTCTCCCTATTACTTTTAGCAATTTCTTACTCAAAAATTTAGACTTCATCCCCCCCCCCATAATGTTCATGATTAGGCTCGATCCATCTTGACCTCTAATACTAGTTTGTTACAACCTATATTGCACAGACACAGCAGCATCAATATCGAGACGACATGCTGACACATGAAAAATTCTTAATAATATACATGTGCCATGTGTTTGACTCGTGTTTTGACACACGTGTCCTCGACACGCATGTCGACACGACACCGGCTCCATGTCAGGAGTGTCTGCTACATAGGTTACGACAATAGAGTACTAAACTTGATAAAAGTGGTTATAGCTTTAGAACTCATATGACCTAGAAGGAGAACCCATACGTCTATATATATTTAACCACACAATTATCTTTATATCCCGTGTAGAAATAAGTCCATTTCGTACTTGTCTACTTGATTGAATGTGACACCTAATCCAAATTATGTTAAGCAAACTTCCTTATTTCTTTAGAACACATTTTGATGCCTCTACATTTAAAACGCCATCTAAAATGAAAGATTGACGAAAAAATGTATATTTTTAAAAAAATCCTTTATAACCTTGTTACAATATGAATATATTACCCTTAACCCTCACAGTAACTTCAAACTTTTAGTGCAGTGAGTGAAACTTCAATATGGTATAAAAGTAATCTATATTCGATTCTCACTTGTTGGGATTTGAGTCGAACAAATAGTCCCACATCGACTAAACGTGGGGATGGTCTTGGATATATAAAGATTTGGGTTACTCCACCTAGAAGGCTAGTCTTTTGGGATAGTGCCCCGAGTCCTTACAAGTGTATCAGAGTCATGCCCCGAACTTAGTCGTGTGTGTGGGTGTCCCCCCAGGGCGCAAAAGACGTAGTAAAGTCCTTATAAAGCTAGTTGAGCTCTCGAGATTGATAGCAGAGTCCTGCTTCACGTAAAACGTGTCTGTAAACACGGTGAAGAGGAGTAATAAGTTGCAAGCTGTGCTTCATGTAAGGCGTGTGCTGAAACGTAGTGAAGAGAATCTCGCAGAACACATGTCTTCCAGGTGTGAAGATAAGCTTACAGGGAGACTCTTTGTTTGAGAGGAGAATTGTTGGGATTTGGGTCGAACAAATAGTCCCACATTGGCTAGACATGGGGATGGTCTCGGGTATATAAGGATTGATGATCTATCACCATCAAATAACAAGGAACACCAAGTCGAAGACTCGGCAGTAGAAGCGGAGGAGGCTAGTCTTTAGGATGGTCTTGGATATATAAAGATTTTGGCTACTCTACCTAGAAGGCTAGTCTTTTTGAGAGAAGTCGAAAACTCGACAGCGGGAGCGAAAGCGTAGAAGATCTACTACTAGCAAGCAATCACCACACAATCAAGAAACAAAAGATTTAACGTTGTTCGACAATGTGCCTACGTCTAGGGGAGGAGGGGAAAATATTTATTAGAGAAAATACAAGAGTTACAATGAGATCTCTCTCACAACTTTCAATGGTGAAATTCTAGAATTTTTCTTAATTCTTGACACACCTTCAAAAGGCCACCTCTGAGGGGTTTGTATAGGCACCTGGGATGATTCTAATCCAATACGAACTCAAATCAGCACCTCCTTAGAGAAATAGAAAACCGGTATGCAAATCAAAATAGGAGACAGATCTGTATTAGGAAACTGCTAAAACCTAAATTCTCCAATGAATATGAGGCACTCTAAATGCTAACAATCTCCACTTTGACTCATGTTCATTGAGTCCCTCTGTAGAAATTGGTCTCTGCTTCATTCGCCTTCCTTTCTTCCCCCTGTTGTGACTTCTCATGGCTCCCTCTCAAGAGCCCGTTTGTCACTTTATCTTTGGAGAACCTTAATGAAGTTCAGAGATGCTCTGAACTTCTCTATGGGTATGATCTTCGTCATCATATCCGCTGGATTCTTCTTCGTACTGATCTTTATTAAATCGACCACCTTATCATCTATGACCCACTGACGTATCTTGTGAAATCTCACATCAATGTGCTTCATCCGCTTATGATATATGTGATCTTTAGCGAGATGAATAGCACTCTAGCTGTCGCAAGGAACCCGAACTGAATCCTGTATAATACTGAACGTCTCAACCAATCCTCTCAATCACAAAGTTTCCTTGAAGCCTCAACTGCAGCTATGTACTCCGCTTCTTTTGTTGAAAAAGCAAAATTGTATCTTGCAACACTGCCTTCCAACTAATGACGCACCCAGCTACTGTGAACACATAGCTCGTCGTAGATCTTTGCTGATCAAGATCTGCATAATCTGCATCAACATAGTCTTGTAGTAACCTAGGCTTTCCCGTTTTCAATCTCTGAAATACCAAGCCTAGTCTCGCAGTCCCTCGCAGATATTGTAGCACCCACTTCACTGCTTCCTAATGTTGCTTTCCTGAATTTAACATGAATCGACTTGCTGTACTAACTGCATAGTCTAAGTTAGGACTAGTGCAGACCATAGCATACATGCGTGATCCCACAACACTAGCATATGGTACTCGAGACATCTCTTCCTCCTCTTTTGGTGATTGTGAACACTTCTTGGAGAATAATTTAAAGTGACCTGCCAAAGGAGTGTGACTAGTCTTTTTCTTCTGCCATGTTGAATCTCTCAACATTTTGAGAACATAGTTCTCCTGCGATAATCAAAGTCTGCCTGTGCTTCTGTCTCTAGTGATCTTCATACCTAAGATCTTCTTAGCTTCTCCCAAATTCTTCATGTCAAATCCTTCTTGAGCTGAGCTTTAAGCTTCTGAACATGTGTCTTGTTTCTCGCAGCAATCAACATATCATTCACATATAACAGAAAATATGTCGGATCATCACTCTGCTTGAAAAAGCCACAACTATCATACTCACATCGGTTGTATTTGGCCTTGATCATGAAGAGTCGAACCGTTTGTACCACTGCCTGGAGACTGCTTAAGTCCATAGAGGGACTTCTTTAGAAGACGCACCTTGTTTTCTTTACCTTCCTAAATGTAACCTTCATTATTTTATGTATATCTTCTCCTCCAGCTCACCGTGCAGAAACACTGTTTTAAGAGTGTTTTAAGATCCATCTGCTCTAACTCTAAATCAAACTGAGCAACTATCGCCAATAACATCCGAATAGATGTATGCTTGACTACAGGAGAGAAAATCTCATTGTAGTCAATACCCTCCTTTTGAGCATATCCTTTGGCAACTAACCTTGCCTTGTATTGCCATTGTCTTTCTTGCGAAAGACTCATCTGCAACCTATTGCCTTGAAATCCTTTAGAAGATCGACTACGTCCATGTTTGGTTTATATCCAAAGATTCCATCATTGCTCCATGGTTGTAATCCACTTGTCGTGGTCATCTGCCTTGAGCGCTTCGCTGTAACTGTCAGGTTCTATTGTTTCTATTACTAATGCGAAAGAGATATGATCTTCATCCCAGCCATACCTTGTTGGTGGCACCGTCACTCTGACTGACCGCCTCAAAGGTCTAGGTTGCTCTTAAGTAGCCTCCTGTTTGTCTCTATCTGAATCTGAGGAGTCCTCTTCTGACCCTTCAGGCCTTTTAGGGCTATCTGAGAACTCGACTCTCTTTTCCTGAATGTCTGTTGTCGAACTGTCTGAAGCTCTACCTTGCGCTTTATTCTCCGTCTCTGACTTTTTCGCAACATTGAATCTTCGTCAAAGATCACATCTTTGCTGGTAAAGGAGCTCCTTTTCTCGGGATCCCAAAGTATGAAACCCTTGACTACTTTGGTGAACCAATGAAGATGCACTTCTTAACTTGGACTGCAGTTTGTTCTTTTTCTGACTATCAACCAAACTATATGCCGGGCAACCGAAAATTCGTAAGGTTGAATAGTCCACAGATACTCCTTGCCATATCTTCTCTGGGATCTGAAGATCAATAGCTGTTGATGGTGACATGTTTACCAGATAACTCGCATGATTCACCGCCTCTGCTCAAAATCCTTTGGATATGTCAGCCTGTAGTCTGATACTGCGGGCATGCTCTATAAGTGTCTGATTCATGCGCTTTGCTACTCCATTTTGTTCTGGTCGCCCTGAAATACTTAGCTGGTGTTTGATGCCCTTGCTTACTAAGTAGTCTTTAATTCTTTGGAGGTGTACTCGCCTCCATTATTGGACCTCAAGACTTTCACCTTCCGCCCTGTCTGATTTTCCACCAAAGTTTTTTACTCCTTAAACTTCTAAAATACTTCTGATTTCTGCTTCAAGAAGTATACCCAAACTTTCCTTAAAAAATCATCTATAAAAGTAACATAGTACCTAGCACCTCCAATGGATGCTACTAGCGAAGGCCCCCACACATCCATGTGTATGAGATCTAGCAAGCCCTTTGTCTTGTGCTAAGATGTAGAGAAAGTTACTCTACGTTACCTACCTATAATGTAAAATTTATAAAGATCAAGTTTGCAATATTTGATACCTGGTAGAGCACTCCTTTTATGTAGGAGTTGAAGATCTCGCTCGCTCATGTATCCAAAACGCATATGTCAAAGCCTTGTAGTATCCTCCTTCTCTGTTGCTACTGAAGCATCACCAATAATAATGCTTCATGTCAACTTGTACAAATTTGTTGTTCGTTCTTCTTTGAGAATCGTCATGGAGCCTTTCGTAACTTTGATTGCTCCATCTGCACCAGAAAACATGTACCCACGAGGTTCCAAAGCTCCCAACGAGAGAAGATTCTTCTTTAAATCCAGAACGTGTCGAACATTCATGAGGGTTCGAACCTCTCCATCAAACATCCTTATATACGGATGTTGCTGATGCCAACAGTTTTATACATGGCTTCGTTTTCTATCAGGATAGAGCCTCCATCATAAGGCTTGTAAGTATTGAACCACTCCCTTTTTGGGCACATGTGGTATGTGCACCCCTCGTCAAGTAACCAAGCATCTGAGTATTTACCTTTTCCTGACTCAGCCATCAAGACATCACATGAATTCTCATCTGCTTCTTTGACAACCCCGGCTTGATCTGACATTCCACTGGTACTAGCCCCATTAGAATTTTTGTCAACTTTCCTCTTCAGCATCTCCTTGTATTTCATACAATTTTTCTTGATGTGCCCTGGTTTCTTGTAAAGTACCAAGAGAAACTGCTAGAAACCTCTGGATCCCTTTTAGGTCCCCTACTCTTTAATTTTTCCCTCTGACCCTTGACAAACAATCTTGAGGCCTCCTCCGTACATCAGCTCGTTATTCTGGAGCATCTGCCTGATATCTTTTAACTCTAAGTCTCCTTATCATACATGATGGTGGTCATCAAGTGGTCATAACTTGATGGAAGAGAAGAGAGTAATAGAAGAGTTTTGTCTTCTTCTTCTAGCTTAACCTCTAGAGCTAACAGTTGCTTAAAATTCTATTAAAAGCATTGAGATGTTGTAGAATAAGCGTACCTTCTTTCATTCGAAGGCTGTATAACTGCTTCTTCATGAAGAGCTTGTTCGACAAACTCTTTGTCATGTATAGGCTTTCCAGCCTACACCAAAGACCAGCAGTTGTCTCCTCGTTCATCACGTTGTAGAGGATCTTATCTGATAGGCACAGTATGATCGTCGCCTTTGCGTGAAAGTCGATGTCGTTCCACTTATCATCCTTCATCTTCGATGGCTTCTTCTCAATTTCAAGCAGGGCCTTGTGTGTGCCCTCTTTCACAAGTAAAGATGTTACTCGCATCTTTCACAACAGGAAGTTAGATTTCCCATCGAATTTTTTCACCTCGAACTTGGTTGTGGTGGTCGTCTTGCTAGTCATCGCTCTGATGCCAATTGTTGATGATCTATCACCAATCAAATAACAGAGAAACACCAAGTCGAATATTCGGCAGCGGAAGCGAAAGCGTAGAAGATCTATCACTAGTAAGCAATCACCACACAACTAAGAAACACAGGATTTAACGTGTTTGGCAATGTGCCTACGTCTACGGGGATGAGCGGAGTAATATTTATTGAAGAAAATACAAGAGTTACAATGAGATCTCTCTCACAACTCTCAATGGCGGAATTCTAGAATTTCTTTTGAATTCTTGACACACATTCAAAAGGCCACCCTTGAGGGGTTTATATAGGCACCTGGGATGATCCTAGTCTAACACGAACTCAAATCAGCACCTCCTTAGAGAAATAAGAAACTTGTATTCAAATCAAAATAGGAGACAGATCCGTATTAGGATACTGCCAAAAACCTGAATTCTTTTCTAATAAATATGAGGCACTCCAATACTAGTCTAACACGAACTCAATCAGCACCTCCTTAGAGAAATAAGAAACTTGTATTCAAATCAAAATAGGAGACAGATCCGTATTAGGATACTGCCAAAAACCTGAATTCTTTTCTAATGAATATGGGCACTCCAATACTAACAACATTGTGTGTGCGTACATTTAAAAAGCAAATTAAAAAAATTCGTCTTAAAAAGAAAACCTCAGATTTTGGCTCAGAAAGGGAGTGCTTCACCTGAGAGGCGTGTTAGAATATAAATATATTGCCCTCAACTTTCACCACAAATTCAGAATTTTGGTGCAGTAATAACCTATTCTAATTTCTAAACATGTTTTGATGTTTTTGTTAAATATGACCCTTGGTAAATTGTTAATATTATTTTCTTTTTGATAATTTTTAATTTTACTTGTTATGTTCGTAAATCTTTATTAATAGACCCATTTATCCATCAAGAAATTTAAAGAAGCTAAAATATACAAAAAAGATATGTATACATGTAACAAATTAGATCACTAGCATATAAATTTTGACATGTGCATAACATTCTTTTTAATGGTCCTTCAAATTTTGTGAAATTTGAAAAGAGTCCCTCAGTTAATATGTCAATATGATTTGTGCACAAGTTCTTCAAATCACTGAAACTATTTGTAAACAATCCCTGTACAACTTTCTATTAGTGAATTGGCTCCGGTCCTGTAAAATATTAAATGGACCCAATTTAACCTCATTCCCCCCCGCCCCTCTTGCCTTACCAGCTCATGATGCCACTCGTTGTAATCCCACCGACTGAACCCTTCCATCTCTCTTTCTCTTCCTCAGCTCTCTCCCACCGACTCTCTCTCTCTCTCTCTCTCTCTCTCTCTCTCTCTCTCCCCCCCCCCCCCCCCCCCCCCCCCCCCCCCCACCCCAAAAAAAAAAAAAAATGGTTTAGGTTCATCTCAAATAGATTTGGGTTTAGAAGATGCCAATTTAAAAAAGAAAAAAGAAAAAAAGACGGAAATAGAATATTAATTTTTCTTGATGTCAAGTTAATTAGAGAGGATTGATTTCAAATAACTCATATGATTTTAGGGATTTATGTGCAATATGATTTGAGACTCTTTTCAAATTTATATGATTTCGAAGACCAATATCTAAAACCCCCTTTTTTACATCCATTTGTTTGGAATTAAATCATTTTAAACATGACTCACTAGCAATTTTTTTGCTGTTGTCATAATTTTTATCATCTTTTTAAATTTTTTTTTTTTTTGCTTAGATTATGCACTAAACACAAATATTTATCGTTTCAAAAACCCCCCCCCCCCCCCCCCCCCAACACACACACACACACACACACAAAAAAAAAAACTGTTTTGCTAACTGTAATCCCCAAATCCCAGTTATTTGTCTTTTCAAGCACGTTATGTTTATGCCAGAGGCTTTTCCATGTGGCGCTTGTGAGGAGTGTTAGGTGTTGAAGTTGCTTAATATACATTGTTAGTCCAAAACTGTTTTGGTGAAGTGATTACTGATAAGGACGATTCTACATTCTTTTCTCACACACACAAAGGTTTTCAAGGGCCTTGGATCATAATTTGTATAGACATGAAGAAAAAATATTCATGCCACATGGCCCAAGGTAATGTTGAAATTTGATTGTTTTTAACGGAAGTATGGTTTGTTAGAGACTAACTGGTCATGAAGTCCCACTCCGATCAGGTGAAATGCTTTTCCTGATTGGTTCTTATTTCAAAATTGCCAACATATGACAATACTGCAGAGAGTATAGAGACTGTTGTCTGTCTCCTTGCTAATTGTTTCTACTTGCTAGTTGTTTTATTTCTATCAAAAACTTCAGGCTTATTTTGTTTTCCTCTCAAACACCTGCAGTGCCTGCCCAGAAACGATAGCAGAGTTCATGGAGAAGAAATGTGAAGCAAAGAAGAAACAAAATAGGAGACCAAGGCCAAGGAAACCAACCAAAGCTTCTGATGTTGGAGAAGTTGATCTCCAACTCAAAGGCCTAATGCTCAGCATAGAATCACAGAACAATGCTGTCCCTGATGCAATGAAGTGTCATGAACTTAACAACCTACACAATATCTTGGGATCTGGGGCATTTATCGATCTCTCCAGCCCCTCCCCACCTCTGCGTGCATGTAAACTTGCCAAGCATCAGGTACACATAGAGAAACAAGTGGATATAATTCATGTCTGTGAGTCAGGCACCATAGATAAATTCACTGTAGTCAATGTCAGTGAGACAGAGACCATAAACGCAGATAAACATGTGGAGGTAATCAATATATGTGAGTCAGAGACTGATGCTTCACCTGAACATGAGAGGAAGGCACGAGAATTGAGATTATTTATTAAGAGTATTAGGAAAGATCTTTCTTAGATGGTTTCCAGATACTTGGAGCATATCTATCCCTGTAGCTTCAGTTGCATTTTTTTTTGTTCACTTTTGTACTATCATGTAGCCAATAGCAGTTAACAGGCTTGCAGTTCCATTCTTGTAAGTCGCCAAGTGAAAATCGACCACTTATCGACATGCATGTAAGTGATGTTCACAAGTTGCTTAAAGTGGTGACTGGTGATGGCTCATAAGAATGTGGAGGATATCTGTTGCCATAGCTTAATGGTTAACTGCATTGCCTTTACGACTTGTATTGTACATTTTGTTTGTAATTGCCCGGCACTGTTTCCTTTGTTTGTTTTGCGATCATTTCTATTTCCTGATACATCTACAGGTCGAGAATGGTGTGTTTCTAAGATCAGATGGATGTAACAAAGCAATAGCCAAAAGTGTGCTGGAAGCTTATTAAAGACCCTATCACCGAACCAATATTTCGAAGTTGTTGCGAGGATTGAGGTAATATATTTATATTTTAAACAAAGCTAATGTGAAAGAACCTCATTTTGCTTCCCTTCAAATTGCTGCAAGAATATCTGCCTTGAAGTAGCAACAAGCTGGTGTGTAATGTATGTGCTTGATCAGTTAGTACAGAGCCTGAGCAAGATTTCTTTGATTTATGTTTGAAACTGTAATCAGTGCAAGCTTGAGCAATTGGCTCTGTAATGTTTGCATTCGATTTACCTTGTGCAGCATTTGCTTGGGATGGGAGAGGTTACAGTGAAAAAGTGCCAACATGTCTGATTGAATGAATGAGGGTGGGAATTTGGCCATCCTCTTTTTCATTCAGAAAACAATACAAGAGAAGTTGCAAACTGAGGCTGCAACTGAATTATAGAACAATTTCAAATTCTGTGCATCACTGCCTCAAGTACTCTCAGTTATACTAAGGGTAGTTGCATGTCGCAATAAACACCTAATCTACGGCCTGAAGCTCATTGATTTCGGCAGTTACGCTGATGGGTCAAAATCTCACTTGTCGCATTAATGTGGATTAATCATTATATTTGATAAAATTTTCATCTGTAATTCTGTTTGATTTTCCAAATTTTGAATCCAGCAACGAAAGAGAGCCTGATGTGGGTTTGAAAAGCCATTAGAACTGTTTAGGGTGTGTTTGTTTCACTGAAAAAGTTCGTAAGTCGCAAGTGGCAATTGCGACTTACGACTTATGGTGTTTATCTGAGCCGTAAGTCGTAAAATACACTTGTAACACAAGTAGTTAATTTTGTGGACATGCAAATCTCACTTACAACCCATTTACAGTACAAACAGTTAATTTTTTGTCATGCAAATATGTATTGCAGAGAGTTAATTGTAATTAGATTAATATTTTTTATTTTTAATTAATCTTTTTAAATTATGAGAAATACAATTTTACATTACCAGCCAAACAACATAAAACTTACTTGCACGTAACTCACTTACAACTATAAAAGAGTTTATCACTTACGACTTAACAACCAAATACGACGACCAAACAAGCTCTTAAGTATAGTTTTCAATGGAGTAGAGACTACATAAAGACATGCTTGAAGATCACTGGTTGGCCTCCAACCAAAGCTTAATTTTGATTATGATTCCAAAATTTCAGGATTAAGAAAACCAAAATTAACATAATCTTCTTCAGATAGTCTCCAATTTATTTTGAAATAACTTCAGTGAATTTTTTGAATATGTGCACGTTGCACGAGGTCAACAATTAACTTTGAGTGGCCCATTATGTTGTTGATTCTGGTTGCAAATTCATTTTCAGAATACTGTGCTATCTATCTTACATCTAATCATATACAATATACATAGAGGAGCTATTAATTCTAGCTGATGAATGAATAAATTCACACAAGGGTCATAAACTCAAGAGATCCTTGCTGGCAAGGCACAAGATCAAGCTAAATCAAAAAATAAATAAATAATTATCCCTTAACCAAAATAAGGCCAAACTGGGGACAAGAGAGTCAGGTTTCATTCATAATAACACTCTTAAGTTTTACAAGGGCATTTTTTGTAATTATACAGTTGGCCTTATATATATGAAATGCACACACACTGTCTAGTTCAGACTTCAGAGCCCTTTGCTCTTCTCTCTTCTCCTCTCTCACTTCATGAAGGCTCACAACTTCTCTCTGCCACTCATGTCTCTTCTCTTGCTCCTCTTCATCGTCGTCGCCGGGCAATTCTCCAGCGGTTTTGTCTGCGGCCGAAGAACCATGGAAGAGATGAAGCTGAAGAAGATATCTGATGTGCACTACTACACGAAGATATCTCCATCTCAGGATCGCACCTACGATGATGTCAACACAATCTATGGAGTTTCTCATAGACTGGTGCCTCAGGGTCCAAACCCACTGCACAATTGATCATCCTATAAATTTTTATCTACTTGAATGTCTACATTGCTATTTATGTACACTACATATAAGTTGCATAATATGTTATATTTTCTTTTTGCCTTCTTTCTTTTTCTTCCATTTTGGAATGAGCGAAGTGATGGACAAGGGATCAAACAAATCAAAGTCTTTGAGTCTGAAACTAGAATGGCTTTGGGAAGAATAGCTGTGTTTTTTCAGGCTTGGTTAAATTTTGAGCAAGAAAACAAAGTCTTGTAACTACTTATTAAATGCATGCTTACATAAGCTCTTGTCTCTTTTTGAGGAGTTGTCAAGGTCATGATAACCACCAACCCTTCCTCTTAGCTACATGCTTTGGATGTACCTTTTATCTTAAACTTTTTTATCAAAGTAGTTCTCACTCTACATTTAAGTTCATGTTGTTGTTGGTGTTTGTTATAAACTTGAGTTTATCCACAATCAATAAAGTATCAAAAATCATCTTCCAATTAGTTTTCTTTTTTTCAGCTCATTTACTTCTTTGAGATTTCAAGATTTTTGGTTGAATCATGCTCAATTCTAGAACTAGATGAGTAAAATAGTTTCTAAACATAATATCTTATAGAAGAATTACATTCAAAGAAATTAGCATTCTTTAGCTTCTACAATAGTATTAGGCTCTAAAGCATTATTATCACTTCTACTTACAAGAAACCTATATCTGAGTATGAATCCACCGATAAACATGAAATCAAAAGTTTTTCCCATAGTTTGTATTTTTTAAGCTTAGATAACAAATTTTTATACCTTAGGTATTTCAGGTTTGGTGCATTAACCTAAGACAATCATTTATAAGGAGGCATACAATTTCCATTGTTATGAAATTCTATTTTGAATAAAGCAAGAAAAATGAATAGTTTCTCAAATGTTCCTTGGGAGCATCAGGACTTATAAACTAGCTAAAAGCATGTCCAACTCCTCCATTAGTTGTAACCCTTTCAATTTTCTAATTTTATTTTACAAACATTTTAAATGCTTCATCTTTTGTTCTTAATAAGCATGGCTTACTGTATCCATGATAATCATCCATAATTGCAATATAAAATCTTTTCTCGCCTTTAATCACAGTATTTTTTAGACTCCTAAATTATTGCGGATTGAAGTCAATAATTTTGATTTTATTTAGTTGATCTGGATTCAACACATATAACATTGTTAAAGTATTTCCTGTAAAACCACACTATTGCTGCTACTCTGATGGTGTTATAATCAATATACAAACTTTTCAAGACATATTCTTGCCTCAATCTGAGATGTTAAAATTTCACCAAGATACCAAGAATAAAAATGTGAAAGCTTTCAATATCAGTGATCTATTCAAGATCATCACATTGCAGGAAAATTAATCCTCTAACAATACAATCATCTACATACAACAAGGATTTAAGGTTTGGTTATGACAGTGACTGACTTCTCCCAAGACTCTTAATATTACCTAAAACCTCAAACCTTGAGAAAGAAAATAATGAGCACACTCAGAATTGTGCAAAACAAAATGGTTCACTTGAAATATTTGTATCTTTTCAGCCAAATTCATTCAGCTTTTGACGCTGTGGTCCTCCCTGCTCTAGCAATGCAAGCTTCAAATCTGGGTACCGTTTGCAAGTTTCCGCTGTCGGACATGTAGAAGTAATTGTAGTTGCTTCGAGTAACCAAATCTGCCAAATGTGGGAAGTGGCCAACATTGAGCTTGAAAGACAGGATCTGCGCATATTGGCATCAAGTTTGGTTGTTTCACTTCCAGTGTATATGCAATCATCAATTTTCATTCAGTAAATGGAAACTAGAGAATTGAGCTAGAAGTTACTCTAAGAAGAAATGCAACGCAATCATCAAATTGCTTCTCAATTCGATCCAATTCAATTTCGCATCTAGCTCTGACAGCCGGTGTTGCTCCCCCACTGCCCAGAGTCTGATCCATGGAGTAGAAATCAAGAGCCAGTACAAGGATATTCTTTATCCTGCTAGCTATCAAAGCCCACTGCAAGACACATCAGATTGAAGTGTAAGCAACTGTCTTTCTGTTATTTCCAGTGCAAGTTTAACCTAAGCATTTTAGCCCACATGTTAACTGTATCTGATCCATATTATCTCTATGCATGCCCAGGAATCCATATATGTTTATTTGGTCAGTTTCATTAATATAATAGAGTGTTACCAACTGCAGTGTACAAGGCTACATGTGGATTGCATGCCAAAAAAAAAACAAAAGAAACTGAAACCAATATGGTCAACTCAGGGGAGAAGCATTAATTACAAGATAGCCAATTGCAAAATAGATGCAAAGACCAATCAGCATTAAGACACCTAACCAGTTTATCTGGAGCAACGAAGCATTGGCGCTGAATAGACAAAAGATAGGCCTCATGGACTTCTATGACTTCATCGAGTGAGCCTGCAGAAGCCATATCAGTACACAGCTCGATCCAAGCACTGTGATATACCTGTAACCCATCAGCATATCAATCTCAAGGGAGGAAGATTCTCCACCTGATTTATATTTATATTAGAATATGTTGGTTGCTACTTACCCTATCCATGACATACTGGTGAAATGCATCAATAAATGGAGAAGCTTCTGCTGTAGTAATAGGTGGCGTTTATAATTGTGTTTTCCGCTTCTACCCTGACCCCAAAAAAAATATTCAAATTAAAAGTGAGATCTAACAAAGACATTCCAGGATATAAGATAACTATGTTGGTTTGCTTCTAAAATTTAAGTAGGGACACTGATTTACTAAAGCAAATAAAAAGGGTGTTTCAAAAAAGAAAGCCACAGGATAGTGGCGATGAAATAATATAAATGCAGCTGCTAAAGAGACAGTAGCGTATGTTGCACAATATTCTGTTGTACCGAGGCCACAACAAAAAATGATCACAGAAAAAGTATATACAAAGAACAAAAAGGTTCAAGGATCGAAAACACACTGGTAGACTCCTACTCATACAATAACATGTGGGAATTTCACTAACATGCGGGAATTTTTCGGTCATTCATGTAAGTTCCCCATGGTTCCCCATGTCTCTGAAAAATGGACTCTTGCTCATCCATACCAACCAAGTAGTAAGTCACGTGGCCTCATGTCACCCCTTCTATGCCCTAAATGGCTTATCATGTGATCAGAGTTTAACCTCGCTTGGTGGGAAGTACAAATGTGCCAATTAAACATAGGTCTGGCTGCTGAGTTTGAAACATAGGAAAGGTTAGCTAAAATTTACCCTATTTTCTTGAAAAGAATTTTTTTTTTTTTTTTGTTCACTGAGGTAAACAAAATGAGGGCATGATCAGAAATAAACAATTGAGAATCTTTAAAGTAACTTTCAGATCAACTAGTAATTTCAAACTAGAGCTCCCAAGTCCAGCATTTACTAAGTAGCATCCCATTGGTTCAATTTATCCAATTGTAAGCAACACGTGCATCAGACTGGTAACATGCTCAGAAGGGCTAGTAAAGAAGGGCATGTACAATGGAAAAGAAAAACAGAAAAAGAATGTTAAAATTTTAAATATTTAAATGAAATTATTAGATAATCCAAAGTGATTTGCATTTATTGCCGTGTCAAAATTAATGGAATGACCTAAATTGTTTATCCATACTAAGTCTGTTCTTTGTTGTACTTAGTAGCCTATTAGAAGCACGGTACCTTCCACATCCACCTCCGAGCTTTGTCGAGAACAAATTTTGCACGCTTGACCTTTAACAAAAAAGCCATAATCTACAACAGAAAACAAAAAGAATAAATGTATGGCAAAGAATTCAGGTGAATGATGATATCAACTATGAAAGAAACTCACACCTGATTATACTTATTAAGTGCCTCTGCATTAGCAATAAGGTCAAGAGGCCAAGATACCTATCAAATGAAATATCACATCAAGAAACAAGGCAACTGTTTGTAAATCAAGTGCCTTATAATTTAGCACATACTTTGTATACAAAATTTAGCATATCAAAGGCATCAATGCCAAAAGATTGATTCCAGGCTTTGTGGGAAGTTGTCACATTGTTGGTTGTATTTTCCTGGACATCAGAAGCATTCTTTGTGATCGACACAACCAAAGAATCCAGGGCAAGAAGAACTGTGCCGTCAGAAGAATTTCTAATAGACTCCTGCATTAGGCAAAAGTACAAATAAGAAAATTAAAGCACAATATCTGCATTATATGTCAAGAATTACATACATGTCTACATCATACCTGTAATAGGGTATTCAGCTCAAAATCATCACCCCAGGAATCTCCCCTATCCATCTTATCATAAATTACTGTCAGGAATTGCTAAAGCAAATCACCTGAAATGATGCATTATCTTCAATTGATGAGAAGAGTTTAGTAGTAAGAAAATATGAGGCCGAAATGGCACCTAGTACCTGAGCCCAGCAAATAAATAGCACGCAATACACGAAGTTCATCCATTAATCTCCAATCATTCATTAGTTTCAGCAAAATATGATTTCCAATGTGATCTACCTGGGATGCAAAGTATAAGAATGCTTAGCAGAAGATCACACAAAAAACAACGGCGGCAAAAAAGGTGTTCACCAAAAATTTTGGAGCCTACAGAAGATAGCAAGTAATTAACAACAACAAAAAGAAAACTACTTATGGAACAACAACCTGTTTCTTTATGTAGGTAGCCAGGCATTCCTTAATAACAACATCAGGTTGTGGTGTATCCTTTAAATTGGCACTTCGTATCCAGTTAAGAATTCTTGACGCAAGGGTGCTATTCTTCTGGAAGGGAAGGAGCTCTGACACAGGGAGATCTTCCTGGTACACAAAAAAAATAGTTTCACCAACTAGTCCCGTGAAAATAGAAGTTAAAATATATATGATATGTCACACCTGAAAACAAGGAAGAAGGGTTGGGAAGGGATACAGGGTTTCCAGAGTCCTCGTATCAGTCATTAGACGAACGTGTTTAACTCCATCAAATTGAAAGCCATAAGTGTAGTCCGTTCCACTGAGTCTAGGGGGTGTTACTCTGTTCAATACATCAGTAACAATTTTATCTTCATTAGGTATTTCACCAAAAATAGTCTTCCATAAGTTTTCATCATTTAATGGAGAGAGGTGGAAGTTTCTAGATATGTTGAGTTCATTGCAGTAGGGCTTATTCTTTTGAAGAAACTCTCTGCATACGCTAACAACTGGATTTCTAGGGCAGAAAGAACTGACAGTGCTGGTAACATTTTCAGGTTGCCCCTTCAGTATAAGAAGTTTTACAGTGTGTTCCCCATAAGAACAATCTACATGTTTCCTATCTGATATTACATCAGTCAAGAACTTGAACCAAGTTTTGCTGTAAATTGGTGAAGGCTGTATATTATCTCCAAGACTCATCATCATGTTTTGTTTACCCATGCTACCTTTGCATGCCTGACGAAGCTCAAGGACGGACACGCGAAAGTACTCATAAACACGATCACTGTCACCTACTAAACCAAGCAAGGATAGCAAAAATACCTCAGACAAGGTTAAGACTCCCATTTCTCGGGCATGATTCAAATCATGACTATGAGAACTAGGTTCTCCGTTGCTAGTGTTTGATGTGGTTCTTTGATCTTCATATTTTGTAAAGCTTAAGTTATCAGACCCAGCTTCTGATTTGCAATGATGGTTTGCAAAGTCATAAATTTCACCACCCTCACTCTTATCATAGAGAGAAACATTATCATCTCGAACATGTCGAACCAACTGCAATGATTTTCCAGCAGATATTATCGCCCGGGCCATATCCTTTAGGAACATAGGACACACTAAAATGTCCATATCACTTTGATCCCTCCCTCTTGCATAACTAGATTTGGGGATGGAATCTTGATTACTAGCATCTTTTATATCTTGTCTAGTAGATTCAGTACCTCTGGGGTTAAGTAGGGGCCCAGATCTTGATTTTATCCATCTAGACTGCCTGAGAAGATAGCTTGTCTCCCAAAATGATGATTGGTCAATGGACACAATGGACACCTTGTCGTTGGAATAAAAGAACATCTACAAGAGGTAGCACAGATAAAAGGCAAAAGAATTATGAAGAAACCAATTGAATATCATGAAAAGAATACATTTAAAAATGTATAGAGGTAAATAAAACAGGCACAAGTAAATGAAACTAAAATTTGACATGTGATCTGATGCATAAAACCCATAAACTGTTGTCTTTTTTCTCTATTAAATTTATAAACACATAACCGTAGGGAGCACATTAAATATATGAATGCTGTCAGCTTTTCTTTTTTGTGAAATTGTTCAAACAGACTCGTGTTTTGAGGCCTATAACATATGTTCAAAATGAGCAAAAAGATAACAAGGGTTGAGGTAATTACAGGGTAGTGAGTTTCTCTCTAGACATTAGTGACATATCTGCTGAAGAGGGCCAAACTTTGCGTAACACTTCCTATGTTTGAAAATATAATGTACTTCTCTCACTTAGTTTATTAATTTGTTCCAACACAACAAACTAGCAAAGGAGATATTATGCATCAAAGATTATGAGATACAGTCGTGAAAGTAAATTCTGCCTAAAGGATAAATGGAGATTGCAAAAAACATAATTACACATACTTCCTCATAAGGATCGTCAAGAATTCCCTCATATAGCCAGGAGTCAAGCCCCTCTAGATATGGGAGCAAACTCTCTGCAAAAATTGCTAGTAGCATATGGTATGCTTCTTCCTGCAGCAGTACTCTAATTAAGTGTAACATAGAAAATAGAAACATAAATATCGTGTACTTTGAATGATTCTGCAACCTCTCCATCTTGCACAAGACACACTTCATTTAATTTCTTGAAAAGATGATCAAAAACATGAACTGTCATTTCATCAGCATGAAGAGATGTTTCAGAATCAAAATAAGCATTTGGAACTGCTCCATGCACTACTTGACACAGATGTTCTGCTCCAGAACAGAGACTGCAAGAATAGTAAGAGGAATGAGATGATTTGCACATGTACACACGAGAAGTATAAATTCATAAAAATGCACATCCCTGCCATTGCACCAAAACTCCGAAGCTGTGGTGAGGGTTGAGGGTAATATATTATATTCTAACACTCTCCCGTAGGTCGAGCACCCTTTTCATAGGCTAAAACATGGGCTTTGGCACAGGGGTATTTTTTTAAATGTGTGCCTAAAGAGAACTAAATCTTGATTTGCTCTAATACCATATTACATACAGTAGACAAAATCTCCAAAGTTGTGGTAAGGGTTGACGGTACTGTATTTATATTCTAACAATGATAAAACAAATCCATCAACTTCCCCCCTTGCCTCCTCAGTGTGGACAGACTAACATCACATTCATGTTTACAAAATAGTGTACATTTATTTGTAAAAGATTATTAGTTTGAAAAACTAGTATATACCCATATGTTTGGATTGCATTAGTTGTTCTTAAACTGAGAAATAGAAAAAAGATACTTGATGAGGAAACTGACTGTTAAACTCTTGATTAATTAGCTTCCTATTAGAAGTCTTTATTTTAGTCTTTATTTTATCAAGAGTTTCTATATCTTTTGGAGTCCTACTCGTATGATGAGTGGTATCTATAATTTCCTATAAATAATAGTAGTGAAAGAGTAATAATTAACTCTCTCACATCTTTTTCTCTCAAATTTTGATATGGTATAAGAGCAAAAAACTTAACCCTAGCCACCATCATCCTAAGATATGCATAAAAAATTATTGTTCACGTGAATAGTACCGCGACAACATGATTCACGTGATCAGTAAATTATAAAAAAATAATAA
Source organism: Agave tequilana (assembly GCA_038442645.1). NCBI lineage: Eukaryota > Viridiplantae > Streptophyta > Magnoliopsida > Asparagales > Asparagaceae > Agave > Agave tequilana. Next base: position 24,153 of record JAVJIF010029594.1, on the reverse strand, counting down.
AAAACCTAACCCTAGCCATTCTCCTATCTTCGGCGTTACCTAAACACCAACCCATCTTCTTTCTTGCCTTCGCCACCACCCGAAGATCTCTCCTACCTGCATGTATGATCTTGACAAGGCCTTGTTACATGATCGTGACCTTGTTGAGGCCCCTGATACTCCGTCGTGCCTGTTGATGACCTTTTGATGCTCCTACAGACGTTGTCAAGACCATATATCTTCTTTGCTTCTATCCGCTGCCTTACTTGAACATCCTTGTTGACATTGTTCGTGGCTATTGTTGCCTATCTACCTACCTACTCGTGTTTATCTAACTACTAGCTATTATGTCTTCCGAAAACATCAAGAAGTTTCTCGTTTTTGTGCATCTCATGGTATTTTATGCTAGAATACTTGTTCACACACTTCACAGCAGAATGGGTAGCTGAAAGAAAACTGAGACACCTTTTAGATGTAGATCACACCTTATTGGTTCACATGATGTACCTAAGATTGTTTGTGCCGAAGCTATTCTCTATGCTCACCATTTAATAAATAGACTGCACTCCTTTGTACTTCATGATAAAATTCTTTTTTCTTGCCCATGTTTTGACAAACCTACCTTTTACTATTGTTTCTCGTGTGTTTGGTCCTATTTTTTTAAAATATTCACCCTAGACTGGATAAGTTAGAACCTGGGACTATAAAATGTGTTTTATTGGCTATTCATGAACTCAGAAAGGTTGTTGTTTTGATCTTGTGCACCATAAGTTTTATACTTCTGAGTCAGTTTTGTATTTTGCTCCTACTGCTTCTACTATATCTCAGCCTATGTCTAATTCTGGGCTTTGGAGAAAGAGATGGTGCCCAAACCGTTGCAGATATTTACCAAACGTCCTAAAAATATAGTCTCTACTTCACTCCTGTTGATTCAAAATGTACAGGTGCTGATCCTAATCCTCCTCATTTTGCATCTTTGTCAACTGCTCATCGCTTTCTACTGTTAATATAGATACTTCTACCTCTTCGGACTTAGACCTTCGTATTACACATCGAAAAGGTAAACAATCTGGTACTCAGTATCATATTTTTAATTTTGTTTTCTATGATCGTCTTACCCAAGTATCTCGCCAGTTTGTTTGTTTGTGTCTTCTGTTTCTATACCTAAATCTTATTAGGAAATATTGATGTTCACAAAATAAAAGCGAGTCATGGATGATGAGATAGATGCTCTCATCTCCCGTCAGACTTGAGATCTTGTGCTTACTTAATCTGAACTGCCTATAGTCAGTTGCCGCTGAGTGTTTACTATCAACTATCGTTCAAACGACACAACAGACAGATATAAAGCTCACCTAGTTGCTCAAGGTTTAACTTGGACTTATGGAGTAGGTTATGTGGAGACCTGTCATGTGGCTTGTCTCAACTCCATTTGTGTCTTGTTTTCTCTGGTTGTCAATTACCAGTGGCTGATGTTTCAGCTAGATGTGAATAACACCGTCCTATGTGGCGACCTTGAGGAGGTCTATATGAAGCAACCTCCTGGATATGTTGCTTAGTGGGAGAATACGGTATGCAAGTTCAAGAAGGCGATATACGATTTTAAGCAAAGTTCACGAGCCTGGTATAAGTTCAAATGTATCATTACTGGAGTGGGGTTTCAGAACTGTTATT
>JAVJIF010029594.1:0-17500 GCA_038442645.1 Agave tequilana | reverse complement strand
AACTAACTTAGTTATGCCAACCTACAAGAATACATATTGTGCAATGAAATTGGAATATCGACTTTATTGATCTTAACCTACATATCTTGACATCTATATTCACAAAAAATCATTCATTTTGAAGATCGTTTACGTATGTTTTAACCGTTGACAAAATAAACGGTTTTCTGACAATTGAAAGCCATTCATTTTATAACCACTTGATGCATGAAAAATTGGTCTTCAAAGCACATGGATTTGTGTTTATAAACCTTTAGAACATGTAGATCAAGACAAACGGAATGGATCGTCCATTTTCTTCGTATATTTGTGGGCATGACTAACTTAGTTATGCCCTAGGAGTATTAAAACCTACACATACACACACATCACAAAATTGAAATATATGTAACTAGAATCTGGCTAGTATATCCTTGACAGTAAGATCCATTTAAAACAGTAAAACATCTACTGCAAATATATAATCTACATACTACCCAAAACTTATGCAGGAAAAAGAAAACCAAAAGGGCTTAAAAAGGCTAAAGAAAAAATTTTGGAGTTAGCATGAAGCTTTTCCTTGATTAAGATGTGAGTATAATCAAGTAAACAAAATAAATGCTTTAATTAGCCACATGATACAATTAGTCCTCTATGATCCCTTGCAAGTGTTTAGCACAATTCAAATCACAAAAATAGGTTAAATACAGTGCCAATAACAAGTTTTTCCATAATAAACACTGGATAAATTGGCAAGTAGGGGAAACATCGATTCAACTGCAATCAACAGAGATCAAAAGATTAAAGAAGAGTACCAAGTACAACAGCATTGGTCATGTTATACGCATGCCGCTGAACACCACTGCTCATTTGAACTCAAATCACTTCGAGAAAAGCTTCGTGTGCAAGAATCCCTGTAAAAAGCAAATATGCACATTAAATAAAAGAAGACCCATGAAGCAATTTTGAAGGCAGAACACCAATTGCCCATTTCAGGAAAATATTTGGGCATTTGCTCAAACAGGAGAGGAACTTGACAGGAGAGGGACATGACAGACCTAACAATTTCTAACAATCAGATGACATAAAAGAAAGGTTTTTGTTCCCTGAAACTTGCTGATTTCTCTTCAACCACTAGCTCAAATCAATTATTGAAACAAATACTGCAAATTTATACCTTACTTCACGGACTGGAAGAGAGAAAGAACATTAAAAAGTCCCTTTATACTTTTTTTATAATGTTGTCCATACCAGGAAGTAAAATTCCAAAGAACAACTTAGAGAAGGCATCCAAGTTGGATAAGTTGGTAATAAAATTTGCATGTAGGAACAAAGATATAATCAGTTAAAGATTTCTTAAATTTTGTGGAGGAAAAGACCCCTCACTGGGCAAAGAGACCAGTAAAAAGATTCCTTCTTTATTCTGTTTATTGGTCTTTTGAACTGAGAAATCAGGTAGAAAATTTCTGGAGATTATTACAAAATTTATACAGAAAATCATCACGTACTCAAAAAATATAACTTCAAGCATATCTACAAAACCCTGGTTCCTAAGTCCATCATCAATGAGTTAGAAAACCCCTAAAACTTAAACCCCTGATCAGAAAGCAACAAAAGAAAAAAGAAAGAGCTTTTGATACTGACCTAGAATTTGAAGCATAAAGCTCTTTGTTCTGCCGCCGCCATCATCAAGCGCCATCCAGATCAATAAAGGATGAGAGGCGGAGAACGGGGAGGAGTGCCATTGATCAGCGCCATGATCGACAATACTTTATTTTTCTTGATTCCCCCGATTCCTCAGAAAAAGAGAGGGGGAGGGAGGGAGAGGCTCAGAGTTTTGCCGATCGATGAGAGATAGAATGGAGGAGGAGAGATTAGGGATTCGTTGAGGAGGAGGAGGCTGAAGGGCTTTTGTTTTGAAGGGAAATGAGCGGAGTTTTGCTCCAGGGAGTTGGAGGATGCTGTCCTTCGCACAGTAGGGAAGGAAATTCCCACCTAAATTTAAAAACAAACAAATTAGTATACCGTCGTTGTCATTTGGTAAACCGGCTGATCAATCAGGAGGAGGAGAACGAGAAAGAAAGAGAAAGAAGAAGGAGAAAGAAAGAGGGGAGCTGAGAGAAAAAGAAGAAGGGAGTCGACGCTACTCTCTCGCGGATAAAAATGGACAGACGGGCGGACAAAGGCTCTATAAGAATCACGAGAGAAAATCTCTCTTCGGTCAGTTTTGATAAACTAGTATACATTGAGATGAGAAATCAAGCGACGTCAACGAAAGAGGCGACTATTATAACGGGAGAGGAAGCGGAAGAGAGAAGGTGGCTGAAGGGAAAGGGGCTGCTAGAAAGAGAAAGGAGGAGGAGGCTGGGAAAAGAAGAAGAAAGATCTCTCTCGTGCTCTCTCTTGACCTATCTATCTCTCGCGTTGATAAAGACGAATAGACAGACAGACAGAGTTTATGAAGGAGTCATGATAGAAAATCTCGTATCACTTGGTTTTGATAAATAATTTTCAAAAGAGAACTCCCAAAAAAATAAATCCCAAGGCCGATCTCTGACACGTCACGTCAACTTTCGTCGCCAGCGTGGCACTAACGGGCACATTGACGAATGGGAATGATGAAAATTGCGTTCATAGAAACCGAACAAAAAAATAGCTGAAATTTGTGTTCGGTTTTTTCAAATTGGAAAGCAAAAGACACTGAAATTTGTGTATGAGTTTTTCAAAAACCGAACACAAAAATAAATAATTTTTATGCAAATTCGAACGGAAACCTTCAAATATTTTTATTTCATTCTGTGATTCTCCCGCTATCTTTTTCTCACTTACATGCATGCTACATGTTATGTTACGTACTGCTGCCTGACCTCGAAGCCCTCAACAAGTCTAACAATGGAGGTAGAAAGAGTGTAAAAAAAAATATTGGAAGATGAATAGGAAAGGGAACGAGCTACAATGTAAGTTCGGGTTTGTTAAAATCAAACCCGAAGTTTTAGTTATTTTTTCGCCTGAGTTTAGCAAATCAAACGCAAATTTTTACCATCTGTGTTCGCTCGCCCGCCCGCCACGCCACATTGGCGAGGCGAAACCGCCGCACAGCGACGTGGCGTGTTAAAAGTCAGTTTTGAAAATTATTTTTGGGAAAGATTTTTTTTAGAAAATTATTTATTTAAATGAGTTTTAAAAAAAAAATCCCTTCATCAAACAATAATTTTGGAGGCTCGGATCGACAAGTTGCCTTGACTGAAAGTTGATCAAGCCCAGCCCGGCCCGAGCAAGTCCGACCCGTTCAAAGTATGGGTCAAATGTTTTATAAAATTTACAATTTACAACTTTTTGGGCCAGATTTTGGACTAAAGTAAGCACTTTTTAATGGTGTTGACTTGACACTTGACAGCTGGTGAACTGACACTTGACACGCGTCAAGTATTCACTTTTACTCGGGCCTGTTTGGTTAAGGGTGGAAGTGAGGAAGTAAGGAAGTGAAGAAGTGGTATCAGTTCCCTTTGGAACTTAGGAATTGGTTAGTAAGTTTTCCGGTGTTTGGATGTTGTTGGGAAGTGTGGTTTGGAAAATGTTACGTCTTTTCCGGTGTTTGGATGATAATGTAAAGTGAAAGTGGAAAAGTTGACCACAAAGTTCACCGCAAAAATAATATTAAAATAAAAATTAATTAAGAAAAATAAAAAATGGATTGTAATTAGAATGCAAATCAGATTTACATGACCAAAAAATTAATTGCTTTATGCTACAACTTATTATTAATGAGATTTACATGACCACAAAATTAACTGTAGCACTCTGGAAGTGAGGAAATGGTTGTGTAAAAGAGAGAAGAAAAAAGGAAAAGGGGTTTTCTTATTTTCTTTTTCCGGTATTTGGATAGATACGGAAGTGAGCAATTATACTTCCTCATTTCCTTACTTCCGCCCACTTCCTTGCAGCCAAACACACCCGTACACGAACTGAAACAGTCACTGACGCACTGGTACCATTTTTGACAACGGTTGGAATTTTTTCTCTCTCCTTATTTAGAACATTAAATGAACTACAGTCATAAAATATAGTTCGTTACTTCAACATTTTTCAGTACAGTTACATATTTATAAACACCAGAAACGATCACCGATAATATTTTTTACCCCGAGCATAATTTATGTTTGCACGTCGCCATAAAAAAATACAAGGAATGGACAACATCTAAAGAGGAAGCTAGAAAGAAGGCTTAATTTCAGAGCATTGCCGCTAATTTCACTGAATTTGAAGGAAAAAAAACACTAAACCATTTGAAAAATACAGTGAGCTACTATTAACAATGACTTTTTCATGATAGTTTTTGGAAAAAAAAATGGATTTCATGAAAATTCATAATATTTTAAGGTGTTTATTTTTTTTTGTAGTTTTCTGAAATCAAGAATAAGTTCATGATAATTTTTTGACATTAAGTCCTAAAACTAAAGAAGTCAATTAATATAAGTATTGCTCATAAACCAAAGAAAAACCTAAGGCTCTGTTTGGTTGTCGTAATTGGCCGTAATTCATAAGTTGTAATTGGTAAAGTCTTTTACATTTGTAAATGAGTTACATGCGTGTAAGATTTATGGTGTTTGGTTGGTAATATAAAGTTGTAAGTGAAAAAGTGTATTGTGCTTTACGGTGTTTAGTCGTCATAATGTGTAAGTCGTAAGTGAAAAAGTTGATCACAAAATTAACTATTTGGTGATTTAAAAAGTTTTAATATTGCAAATAAATATTAAAAATGCTAAATATTAAAAAAATTAATATTAACATAAAAAATAATACAAATTTGTATGACCACAAAATTAACTATAACTGGGCTGTAAGTGAGTGGTAATTGGGTTACAAGTGAGGGGTAATTGGGTTGTGTAAGTCTTTTATGAATTACGGTCCAAACAAACGCCGTAGTTGTAACTGGGTTGTAAGTCATTTACGAATTACGGACTTTTACGCGAAACAGACGGCCCCTAAATATAACACCAGAGCAGTAAATTTGCCGACAATAAGCTCTAGCGATCGACATTTATTTGTCTGTGAGTGGGGTGGGTGGGGGTGGGTTGTTGGTTATGGATGGAGAAGCGCATAGTGCTTGCTAAGGATGGAGAAACAGTGAACGATAGAGATGTAAATGAAAAATGAGAAAAATAAAAGATGCAGAAAAGAAGAAAGAACTAGAAAAAGAAATTAATGAGTTTTTAATCTCACAATTTATCACGACAAGTTAAGTTTGCTTATTTCATTACTTAATTTAAAATTGGTGTGTTCGCGGTCTGGAGCGGATAATGTAGTCATTACCCTATATCTTATTACTAAATGAGATCCTTCTTGATTTTATAAATGGGTCAAAATTTTAAACTCAGCATGGGTACATGTGAGAGTGGGTCCGAGTTAAAACTAGCTTCGAGCATCGGTACTAGAGACAAAAAAAATTTTATTTGAAGCATGTATTAACGGATCCCGTCAGCCCAACGAATTCATGACGAGAGGGGTTGGACCCGTCTCGTCACGGATTCGACGAGACAGGTTAAAAATCGGGAAACGAATCGGGTCTTCGCGGCATTTTTTAATTATTTTTTTAATTCGAATTTGCTTAATTTTTTAAATTTAAAGTTATAAAGAAATTAGGAAAAAAATAGTAAAAAAAGAGGGAAAATTTTTAAAAATTGTCTAAAATTATAAAAATAGAATTGATATTCACTAATTACAAGTTTTTTTGTAAGGTAAATTATTTTATTAATATGAAAAAAATCATATACCAATCTGCTCATCACATATAATGTACATAAAACTCATCTCATATAATATACATAAAAAACTCTGGTACTCATCTCATGCAATGTATATAAAAAACTCTGGTGGTTCTCTACTCTTCATCATCGTCCTGTTCAAGTTCTTCATCTAGAATAGCTTTTTCTTGTGTGCGTCTTTCTGCATCGAACCAGTCCTTTAAGCAAACAGCCATCTCCAAGTGTTTCGGCGTCAACCTGCTCCTCCAGGGTGTCAAAACTCTACCACTTGCAGAAAATGCGCTCTCGGACCCTACTGTAGAGGCCGGAGGTGTCAGTATATCTCGGGCCATAGTAGAAAGAACAGGAAATTGTTTCCTCTGTTCTTTTCACCATGACAAAACATCAAATGTTTCCCATAATTCATCATCATTTTAATTTATTTCAGCAGACATTGTGTTCAAATATAAATTAAGTTCATCAAATGAATATATTCCTGAAGAGTGTTTCTTTATAGTATTAGAAGAAAGTAAACTTTTAAAATTAGATAATCTTTTTTCTAGACTAGTAGAAGAAGTTTGTGATGGTGTAGGTGTCCTAAATTCAGAAGAAGAAGGGGGAAATAACTTATCTCTGTACAATGAGTACATTTCTTCTAAAAGAGATCTAATTTCTAAAAGTAATTTATCTACAGCTTGTTCATAATTTAAACATAAAATAAAATTGAATAATAAAAGTTTTAAACTATCTATTTTAATTCTAGGATCCATAATTGCAGCTAAGTAAAATAAAAAAGGTATATTTTCAAAATATTTTCGAAATTTTTCTTCCATATCATGTATACCCGCTTCAAGACTGTCATCATCTATGTATGCAGCAAATACTTGAGCAATCTCATTAAGATTATAAAAAACTAAGTTACAATATGTACCAGAAAGTGCTTTTGTGGCAGTGTCAAATTTTTTTAGAAAAGTACAAAAATTTTCATACAATTCCCACTCTTCATCACTAATATAACAAGATGAACATTCATTTACTGTAAAAAATTGAATTGCTTATTTATAAGGAAGGCAATCTTTAATCATATTGTAGCTTGAATTCCAACGAGTTTTCACATCTGCTTGGAGTAGTTTTTCCTTCAGTCCACATTGTCGGCAATAACTTTTAAAAGATTGTCTCCTAGGTCCACTGTGTTTATATGTAAAATAAATTCTTTAACTTTATAAATATATTTGTCTAAGATTTTTAGACCATCTTGTACACATAAATTCAATATATGGCAAACACATCTAACATGAAAAAGTTTACCGTTTAAAATCGGATCTAATACCGTTTTCAATTGTCTTATTTAAGCAGTATTTTTACTTGCATTATCAAAAGAAATAGAAAATATTTTATTTTCTATACCATAATTTCTACAAGTAAGAAAAATTAAATTTGCTATATTTGTAGTAGAATGTTTCTCAAAAAATTAGAAAATGATAAAATACGTTTTTGTAAAATCCAGTTATCATCAATAAAGTGAGCAATAACACATAAATAATGAATAAGATTAAGAATTTCCCATATATCGGAAGTTAATGAAAATTTTCTAGCATCACTAGTAAAAAGAGCCTTCAAAATATTTTTTCTATTTACAAATGAATTTTCAATTTCTTTAGTTATAGTTTGTCTGCTAATTCTCTTATAATCTGGAGCAAAAAACAGATTTAAGATAATCAACTAATGCAACTGATTCAGTAAAAGAAAATGGAAGTTCTGCTCGAACAATAAATTCAGCTAACTTATGTTTATTTACTTCAGGCTTATATCTCCAAGTGGAGAGTGTGCCTGAATCAGCTAATATTTGTGCTTGTTGTGGTGGTAAATCGTGATTTTTAGCATGTTTTTTTCATAGTGTTTATTAAGAATACCTGTACCGTATCCTTCTTTATGATCAAATAGTTGATGACAGTACTTACATTCTGCCTTTCTTCTACATTCAATAACTTTTTCTACGAAATGGTTCCACACTAGAGAAGTTTTGGCTCTTACTTTAGTGGTTGTGCTAGTTGATTGTTGTGTCTCTGGAACTATAGTATCATGCCGTGCTGGTTGTATATCGTGTTGTTCTTGTGTTTCAGTAAAAAAAAAAAGGAGCCAGAGATTGTGCGTGCATTGGTGATGTTGACATTAAAAGTTGAGAATATGAGGAATATTGAGGAGGGAAGGAAATAGAATGCCGACTTGTACCACTATCACTGACATATGCAGCATGTGTATATGGTGCAAAACCACTGTAGTCAGTTGCATAGCTTGACGAACTGTGATAGGGAGCAAATCCGGATGTTGTGGGAGCATAATTGTATGGTGGGTAAGCGGCATATATTGACGATGAGCTACCGCCAGTATCAGTGTAAGGTGCGGCAGATGAAGGATTGTGTGTTGATGAAGAGCTACCACCGGCTTCGGATGAGGTACCGCCAGTACTCCAGTTGGGCTCCATTAGACTAGATCGGAAGTTGGTAGAGATTTGTAATTGTAAGAGAATAAGAGTGATTTATAATAGAAGAGAGAGGGTTGAGGTTAAGTGAGATGAAAGTGAATGAGAGTGGAGGGTATTTATAGAGGTTAGAGGGGATTTTTATTTTTTTTTAAAAGGATACAACGGCTAAAAAATGAGCCGTTGTAGGTGAATCACCCTCTTTCTCATCCATAACGACTCTTTTTTGAGCCGTTGAGGGTTGAAAAAAAAAAAAACGAATCTAGGGGTCTGAGACTAATTTTCCTCTCTAACAGTCATAAAATTACATTGGACATTAAAAAAAATTAGAGAAGGGGGGTCAGGGAAATTTTTCCTGACCCGATTCGTCCGGTTTACACGGGACGGGTCAACCCGTTTTGACCCGCCCCTAAACGGGGCGGGTGTGGGTTGACCCGCAACTCGCCCTGTGCGACTCAAACGGGTCGCACAGGACCAGGCGGGTCGACGCGGGTCGACCCGCCCTATTAGCCATCCCTAGCATGTATGCTATCTTTTTGTGGTTAGGATTGGGTGGTAATAACACGGATTCAAGTTGATCATTGTATATCCATTATAGATTTGTAAGATTCGCACATTCTAGAAAGAAATCTATGACCCGCTTGAGGATCTAAAACCCAATTAAATCTTTTAGAATACATTCTCTACCCGATAAGCTATAAAATATGATCTTAAGGGCCCAAATCCAAAAATAAAATCAATGTTGAATATCAAATAATTGAGCCCACTTGCACCCCAACATAACTAACGTCTTTTGTTTGTTTGGATTCTTTGAAAGAAAATTGAAGCGGCAAAGTTACTCTTTAGTGAGTGCGACTATTCACACTAAAGTACATAACACATTCATTTTTGAGATTAAAACTTGATGAACACTTTTTACCCTTAGCTCAAAAAGACTTACATAGACATGGGGGTGGTTAGCAATTTTGGGGGTAGTCGGCCGCCGCCGCCGCCCACTGCCATCGTCCCCCTCCTCCACCTCGTCCCTCGCCACCCCCGTCGTTGTCGCCATGGTGGCCCGCGGAGGAAGGGAGAGGGGTCGAAGGAGAAGTGGGGGTACGACGGTGGTGTTTGGAAGTTTCTTTTATGCAGTCTACTTCCGAACTCTTGGAAGTGAATTAAGAGTTTTGTGTTTCCTCATGGCTGTTGCTTGTCAATGCACAGATAGATCTTATAGCACTAAATGTTGACGACGACGGGGGTAACCCTCGAATCTTGGTGAATAGGATTCTGAAGTTTGTATGCATTTTTTTTGTTCTCCAGATCACTTGAGATGCATCCAAGCAGCTCGAATTGTGAATGTTTTGAAGAATGTGAAGTGTACATATATGCCTTCTGAAATTTTTTAATGTCGTTGGTTCAAGTTAAATGCAAAAAGTGTAAGTTCTGTTTCTGACAATGTGATAGCTTGAACTTGGATATTTGAGTTTACGCCCTTTTCCGAGTAGTTTTAGAAAGAAATTTAGGAGCAATGTGATTATCTGATGTGATCCTTTTCTGAAGCCTTATTTTTTGACTCATGGTTCTTGTGGAGGAGGGGACGAGAGGGGGCGGCGGGGAGAGCAAGTCCAGCGCGGGAGGTGTGGCGGCGGGGGACGACGAGGATGGCGGCGAAGGAAGGAGAAGAGGGGCGGTCAATTTTGGAAAAAAATTGATTTAAGAGTGTAAAAATAGTTTGAATATTTTGAAAATTTTAAGAGGTTCATTTTTTGTTGATGTGTTAAGTAGTCGAGTGTGTTTAGCAATATTATTGGTGCGAATAGTCGTACTTTTTATTAGTACTTTAGGTGTCCGTTTTTCTTGAAAGGAGACTGAAAGAGTTTAGAGAAATTGAGATATTTGATGAGTATTACATGATAATTGTCGCGTAATACTATTTTTTTATTTGTATTTTTAGAAATAAAAGAACCTGAAAAGACATCAAAAATAGGGACCAGGGATAATTTTATATTATTTTTTAATTTATTTTTTTTTAAAGGTTAAAATTCCTTTTATAGGCGCTTGGTGTTGGGTGATAATTACAATAAAGAACTTTTATTGAGGAACTTGTGTGTATTATGTACAGTGAAACAGTGAGGACGTTTCTCTGCAAATTTACGCTAAATCTCATTAATAGACACTTACCCGTTATAAAATCTGAAGATATTTTCCGTAATTACATCATCCCCCCAAGGGCAAAATCGAACTTTTCTCTCTCCATTACATTCCTCCCCGTCTCCCCCATTAAAAGCAAGCAGACAAAAGGGAAATGAACCCTTTCATCAGAATTGGAGAGAAAAAATCGAGAGCTCCCCCCTTGCCTTGGCCTAGAAGCTCCGAGACAAAAAAATGGAAGGAAACTAATTAATGAAAACCCTAGCGGATCGGTCCCAGCCGTTGGATCCGTCTCCGATTGCGCGCATTTCGAGCCCTGGCACACTGAACGCGTGTTCTTCGTCTCTTGCTGCTGCTCCTCTGCTCGCTATAATGCTGCTGCTACTGGCGCTTCATTCGTCTTCGAGAAGTTTCGGTGCGAGGAGCGGCGATTGGATCGAGGATGGGGAGAGAGGTGAGGAGAGCGACTAGGAAGGAGGTAGCGGAGTCGAGCAAGGCGAGGGCGAGGATGAAGGTGAAGGCGAAGAGGGAGCGGCGGCCCAACTGGTTGCCCAACGGTTGGATTATGGAGGTCGGGGTCGGCGAGAACGGGAAGACGGTTAAGGTAGGGGGCTAAAGTTTGGATCTTTTTGTTGTTGAGTTAGTTTCAGTTTGATTGCAAATCGATTTTTTCTATTTGTGTGTGGTGTGTTTCTCTGTTTGATGATTTTGGATTTTGTTTGGGGATTGTATTTGATTCTCTGATTCTTGATTTTGTAAAAGAGGTTGGGAGGCGCATGTTGGGGGGAGTTTGGGGCGCATGTTGGGGGGGGGAAACCCTAGCTGGCAGAGGATTCTGACTTCTGAGTTTTTGTTATTTTTCTTGTTCTAGAAAGGGGAATGAGTGGATAAAAGGTTGTTATTGTCGAATGACGGAAATGTCCTTGGGCGGTGATTTTGGGATTTTTGAAAATGGCTGCGGCTAGCGATACTTGTGATGGATTCTGTACCGAAAATTTGGAGTTTTGTAATGATTGTTCCTTGTTTAGGGGGGAGAAAACGGCCTATTTTGGGTGTTTGGAGATAAAAATTAGTTTTTGAGGCGGATTGTTGATAGAAAATCTGGCAGAATGTTTGACAGAATTGATTGTTCTTTAGTAGAAAGCTCCTAATTTTAGAGACTACTGGTGTCAACTAAGATTTTCAACTGTTTCAAAGAAATACCATACATTTGTAGCCATTAGAATTGTTCTGGATGCAATATTGAAGTTAGATTGTTACGAAGAGGGAATGTATGATACTGTTAGGTTCCATTCTGCATCACTGCAGTTAATTTCAACAGTCAGAGACATATTGAGAGCTTGAAATTTTAGTGAAAACTCAAATTGGCAGTGTACTTGTACTGGAAATAGTGTACTTGTACTGGAAATAGATGTCATATTACACTTCGAGGAAGTACTTGCATCCAATACTTGGAGAGTGCGGTTATTTAAACCTAAAGAAGTGATAAGTAGACCCATTAGTTAGTAGACCCAATAATTTAGTAAATAAACTCCCCTTCAAATTATCCTACATACCCTTATATCTGGGTTAGGTTAGCTGTTCATTCACCATACTGAGTAAGAAATGTGACATATTACTGAAATTACCTACATTTTTTTTAATAAAATGGGGAAACAATTAATAACATACGTGACATGTTGCTGAAATTACCTAAATTTTTTTTAATACCCAAATACCCTTAAAATTGTATCTGGGTTAATATCTGGGTTAGGTTAGCCGCTCATTCACCATACCGAGTAAGAGTGAGAAATTTCTGGAATTTGGACACCCAGTAATTACATTGTTAGTCCATATCTTTCTCGGTGGATATTTTTTTCCCAATTTGCCAGATATAAATTTATGCTTGCACGAGAGATTCTAATATGATCTGTTGTCTGCAACTGTAGCTAGATACTCTCCGTGGTTTGACTTGCTATTGGAGCAATTGTTCCTCCTGGCTCTTGTCTTGCACATGAGTATCTTTTGTTGCAATTTTGAACACTGGTTTTGAGTTGATAGATTTCTAAACCTAAGAGTGGATGGATGCTGATATATAAATGCAAGGAAAATATGAATACTTTGGCTAAATCGATAAAGAGAGACATCTTCAGTGCCTTCATACTGTGATAAACGAGGCTAAGAAATTTGGATAACCACATGAGGTTTTTTGTTATTAGACTGCATGGGCACGGAGAATCTTATCATTTTAAGCATCATCAGTTCACAATTTTGTCAATTAGTATTACATCTCTAAAGGTTGCTCTTATGGTACATGTTTGAGATAAGGAGGGACATCTTCAATGCCTTTTGTTATACTATTACTATTATAAACCAGGCTAAGAAATTTGGATAACCACATGAGGGTTTTAGCTATTGGACTAGACTGCATGGTCCTGGAGAATCTTATCATTGTGAGTGTTATCAATTCACAACTTGTCAAATAAGTTCACAACTTGTCAGTAAGTATCATATTGCCAAGGTTGCTTCTATGGCACATGTTTGGTTATATTTTTTGAACTAATGTCAATGGTCAATAAAGATTGCTTGCAAAAGCACCATTGCTGGTTACTTGTGCACTATGTTACTAAAAAATGCTACATCCCTGAAATGTTTGGTCATTCAAATTGAACACCAACGGCCAGTGTAAGTTTTCTCTCATGGTTTCTCGAAGATCATGATGATTCTTCTCATGGTGCTTTGAAATTTTCTCGAAGACCTCCCATTTCTCGAAGATCTTGATGATACTTCTCTCATGGTGCCAATTGTCTCAAGTGGAGTTTTGTAATCAAAACAATATCCTGGACGATTCTTCTCTCATGTCCTATTGGTCTCAACTTGACCTTTACAATCACGATGCATGAAGAAGCAATGATATCCCTTTTGTCAAGGAAAGATTTAAGATTCATGGACGACCAAACTGCAGCACAAGTATTGATGTGATCCACAAGATATTAAGTTATTTTAACCTTAGGATCTTCAAATAATTTGCAGGCTGATTTAGAAATTTTAGTAGCGCCACGACTTTTATGTAGAAGATTAGTTTAGTTGATTGGTCTCAGAGCAGCTTAGATCTTTTAGAAATTTAGTTAGAATAAAATGAGAGACATATTTGGCAATTGGTTAGGAAAAGTTGTACTGGTCAGGACATTGGTGTGCCCAAAAGGAAATTATCAAGGTTGGAACTTCTAGAAGAACTTCTATGCGACTTTTGAAGGAGATACAAATGTATCAGATTTTTAGCATTTATTCTGTTTTCTTTACATTTTGGTCAGCTAATTGTTGGATTGGAGAGAATCTGTTAGTTTTTATGTTTAACTTGTAAAAATAAGTTCATCCAATGGCTGGAAAAAGTGAATAATGTTTGTTGTGGAATGGATTAAAGTTAGTTTTACTTGGACCTGGAACACACATGTCAAGTTCCTTAGTGCAAATGCGACATGACATGACAAATTCTGATTACTAGGTTGTGAGAATGCATTCATGTCTGCACATGTATATCATACTCATTTCCCGATGAGTAACGTGCTCTCTTTTGTTTGATATATAGGTAACTACTTAATTAGTAGGGTTGTTTAGTTATAGAGTCCCAGGAGTATTTGGAGACATTGAGCCTCAATAATATTCACAATATATGATCTCTTTTGTTTAATATAATAGGAAATTTTTTATTAGTCGAGTTGTTTAATTACAGCGTCCTAGCTGTATTTGGAGTTATAGAGCCCCAATAATATTCACATTCATAATTTGAGTAGGACTTCGTCTTGTATGAGTGTATATAAGAGAGTATTTAGAGTTCTATCCATTTGTATTTTCACTTCTTTTAATAATTATAGAGATATAGTTCTTTAGTGTCAATAAAGATTTACCGTTGTAAATTTATCCTGGTATCAAAGCAAGGTTCGATGGCTTTCTGGATTTTCTTTGCATTATGAATCTTCTAGCAATTTCAACTCTTATTTGCAATTTTGTTTGGAATTTTGTTGTTTGCATCCACATGAGAACCTAGTCTTCAACATCCCTAGTTCCGCTTTGTTCTTCGGTATTCTTCACCCTTCAATAGTTTTTGTTCTTTGGCAATCTTTCATTTGTAATTCATTATTTGGCTATCCAATTTGCCTTCATTTTTGCAGTCTTGATATTCTTTGTAATCTTAAATTTTGTTTTCCTTGTAAGATTTGCATCTTTTGCAACTACTGCAATCTTTGTATCTGCAATGGAACATTGTCTTCAACACCCTTAGTTACTCTTCATTCTCTGGTAATCTTCGTTCTTTTTGTTTGTCTTTAGATTTTTTTTTGCAGTTCATCTTCATCTTCAACAATATATCATTTCCTTTTAATTTTTTTTGTTTTCTCTCGTCTTCTTTATTTTTGTCAATCTTTTCATTTTTGCGTTAATTCATCTCGTTCATTAGTTTGTAGAGGAAGATCATCTTCCTCAACCAGTTCAACTTGTGTAGCAGCTTGGTATCAACAATTCAATAATCGGCATTAACAATTCAACAGTTATCAAGTTACAGTTTAACATGATCAAATTTGGCACCAACAGTTTGGCAGTAGCATTAGCAATTCAATACTTGAGCACTTTGCAACACTTCTAGTAGCAACTTTGAGTACCTGAGCATTTTCAAACTAGCTTATTTTGGTTTCAATTATCATTGTTTTTTGGAAAATTCTCAGTTTTAGGCCATTGTAAGTTTGAGGAGAATTTAGATATAATAATTAATTAATTAATTAATAGAGTTGTTTGGTTATGGAGTCCTATTAGTATTTGGAGATATAGAGTCCAAATAGTATCTGTAGCATGGTTTAAAATCTCAGACGATTCCAATAACATATTGCCGATATTAACAATATTGATACTAAAACTCATTGGCCAGCATCGCTACCGATGCCGAGTCTTTAATTTATGCAAGATTTGGTCTTGTATGGGTTTATATAAGAAGAGTGCTTAAGTTCTATGTAATTATACTTTGTAGCTCAATGAGCAATTAATAAAGGTATCTCTTTAGAGCCAATAAAGATATACTTTTTGTAAATCTATCATCTTTAACACTACTTGTCTATCTATCATGACATTGACATGGTTTAAAAAAAAAATGCAAGACACGGGTTTGGATGATTGTCATTTAATACTTATCAAACACTTCTAGTTTCACTTCTTTTATGGATCCTTTTTATACATAATTTCCCTTTTTTCATGTGATACATGTCCAAGTTGATTGATGTTCAAGTGAACTGTCGTGTCCAAACGACAATATTTTGTAGAGAAATAGTGTCTTGGTAACACTTGTTGAAGTGTTTGTGCTGAGATGTAGGTTTCATTTATCTCATTTCTTCTTGTATTTGCTTCTCCTTTCCTTTTACTTCTTTGTTTCTTATGCTCGAAAGCACCCTATTCAAAAAGCCAATCTTCTTGGAGTTTAACCATGATTTCCCTTTGTAGTGGTTAAAAATTAACCCTCATCAAGATGATGACGCTTGCCCAAGCAACTGAGCTCACCCTTCGAGACTTCCACATCATTCAATCCATCCAGCGCTTCCGCCACTCCAGATCCTCTCGAAATCTGCCCTTCGCCCCGAAGATATTTCATCCCGAAAAACTCCGTCACAGAAACTCCGTAACCCCTCAATCTGAGCTCCAAGGACAAATCATCCCCAATCTCCGCCGCCAATTACAACCTAATCCTTTTCCACATTCATAACGGGCCTGTTTGGTTAAGGGTAAAAGTGAGGAAGTGAAGAAGTGAGGTAGTGGTAATAGTTCCCTTTGGAACTTGAGAATTGGTTAGTAAGTTTTTCGGTGTTTGAATGTTGTTGGAAAGTGTGGTTTGAAAAATGTTATGTCTTTTCCGGTGTTTGGATGGTAATGTGGAAGTGAAAGTGGAAAAGTTGACCGCAAAATAATATTAAAATAAAAATTAATTAAGAAAAATAAAAAATGAACTGTAATTAGAATGCAAGTGAGATATACATGATAAAAATTAACTATTTTGTGATACAACTTATTACAAATGAGATTTATATGACCACAAAATTAACTGTAGCACTCTGGAAGTGAGGAAATAGTTGTGTAGAAGAGGAAAAAAAGGAAAAAAGGGTTTTCTTATTATCCTTTTCTGGTGTTTGGATGATAGGACAGTGAGCAATTATACTTTCCCATTTCCTTACTTCCGCCCACTTCCTTGCAACCAAACACGCCCAACGTGTAACACCCTCAGCACGAGCAGTTTTGGACAATGGCGAATTTCTCCTGCACACAGTCCCAATAAATTAGCTCCAGTAATCACAGCCGTTATAACAAATCAACATGTGCAGATCATATAGTTTTGAAGATCACGCCCATACAATCCGCCTCATGCACGCAGCTCAGTATAAGTAATTCTTCTCCTCCAACGAGAATGGATATATTATTTTTGAGACTTTAGACTCTTAGCCAATCCTAATTCTGAGACACGAACAATCCCTGTGTTTCTTGTAAATCGAGAATTATAGTGAAAATTTTCCTTCCCCGTGGTTTTTCCGATTAAGGGTTTTCACGTAAAAATACTCTCTTTTTTGTGTTGTGTGTTACCTTCTCTCTCACACACACTCGCACTCTCTAATCTCGCTTGTGGTGTGGATCAATTGTTCGATCACTTGTGGCAGAAAATCTTCTCCAAAAATTGTTGCTTTCGTTGAGAGCTAAGTCCTTACACTCAATTTC
Organism: Agave tequilana; assembly: GCA_038442645.1. NCBI lineage: Eukaryota > Viridiplantae > Streptophyta > Magnoliopsida > Asparagales > Asparagaceae > Agave > Agave tequilana. The sequence continues at coordinate 436 of JAVJIF010029594.1, read as the reverse complement.
TCTCCCTGAAAAATCTAAAACTTTCCTCAAATAGCCTCTTCGGCGATGGCCCCCAGAAAGCAGATGGCCACCCTCAATGGCACCACATCCAAAAGCGTCGTCGGGGGCACGATCCCTTCACCTCTTGCGAACGACAGAGTTCCACCGAAGATGCAGGCTTTCTCAGATTACAGGGGGCAACCACTAATGCCAACTGCCAACGACGTAGAAAGCCATATCCTTCAGATGCTTGCTGACTTGCAGAAGCAAATGGAGGAACAACATGCCTGATCAGATAGCGAGCAAGAGGTGTTAAGGCGCCAGAACAATGAACTCCAGGCGCAGATCGTCATCCTCCAGAATTTTCAGACACATCAGAAGGCGAGCCTAGAGTCGGGGAGACTCGGGCTAATGGGCTTACCGCAAGTCTGAAGCTACCAAGCACGACGTCTTCCCC
>JAVJIF010029593.1:0-66392 GCA_038442645.1 Agave tequilana | reverse complement strand
CAGCTCCCAAATCTGAACCGTCGGATCAAATCTCAGTCCCAACGGCCAGATTCCTGCCGCGAAAATGCGGCCAGAGCCGCGTTTCCGCGGCAGAATCTAGGCCGTTATGCCAGCGATTTCTGTTGCTGGTTTGTTACAGGTTGTTATCCCGTTGGCGCTTCTAGAAGGCTGACTGGGCGCATGGATGAATCCAGAAAACTGGGCTATTCTTTTGGGCTTCTCTTTAGGCCTTTAATTAATCCTTTTATTCTTGATATTTACATGGATTTGTGTGGGCTCTTCTCCATTAAAATATGGACCTGCAAAAATAGAGAGAAAAGAGTAAAAAACCACTTTTTATTGATAATATGCATATATAGAGGTGGAAGATGATGCAAAAATGAACTATATTCACTCCCCCTCTCTTCTTTTCTCTTATCTCTCTTCATTCTCTCCCCTTTACTGAATCCAAACCCACAAAAACCCAATACCCATTATCCCTTTAACCCCAATCACTTATATATGGGATTTGGTTTTGGGTTAGATAGAAGAAACCTGACTCGTTAGCAACCCGAACCAATTTTAAAACAGTGAAAGGTAAAATTACAAAAAAAGAAAACCCTACAATTTAAAACTTATCTAACTTATTTCTATGGTTTTTGTGTTCGGGCGATATCTAGAGCATCAGGTGTCTGATTTGGATGATTCTCGAATCGTTGCGTCGTAGAAAAGTGGGAAATATCCTTGTGATAATAATAGTGAGCGTTTTCTTTTATAAATTATATTTTATCTTATTGAATGTAACTAATTGATTACTTTAATTAATAAAACATGATTATTGATAAATCACTGTAAATATTTATTTATTAAATTGTAATTATTGATAAATCATATAATTAGAATAACATGATTTCTCTTTAAACATATTCAATAAAATAGCAATTGGTTTTGTTTCTTAATTTAATATAAACACAGGCAAATTATCTATATATTTATGTTGAGTAATTAAGAGATATTGATAAAGAAAAATCAGATTAATAAATAAATTAATAATTTAAGTACAGTAACCTAGATAACAGTGTTTAATTACTTTGTGATATCGATCGTGTTATTAATAGTGAAATCATTATAACAAATGTTGATAGATAAATATATATTTATTAAACACATATTCTCGTTACATATCATCTTGACACTGTCACCGTTACATGGATATTCTTTTACACTAGACTACTGTTATTTTATGTACTCGTATCATCGTTACATCGATATGATATTACAAGTATTTGTATTATCTAGTACATCGGACACTCCAGAACACTGGACATTGTATTTCATGTATACACTTGTTACACTTGACATTGTTATTTCATGTGCTTGTATCACCGTTACACAGGTAATGTTATACTGGATACTATTATTTCATGCTTACGGATAGCTATTCTACAGGATACTATTATTCATATATTTGTGTCATTGCTACACGAATACTCTGCACACTGGTATTTCTTGTTGTTATAATATTGTTACATGTATTCACCTATATGCGTTAAATGTTTCTATATTCCTGTTATATGAATCATTGTTCCTGCTACATGGATGTTCGTATATTCATGTTACATGACTATCTCATGTTACTGATATCGATATGATATTCTTGTTACTTGAAATGAGTGTTGTTGATATGCGATGTGTGAAACTAAGTGCCAGTGGATCTAAGCCACGAGGGCACCTGTAGAATCCCATATCTCATACTTTCATTTTCTGTTATCTTGTTTCATGATATGAACAAAGCTCGTGTCCTATTATCGTATTACATATACCATTCACTGTTCTTATTCCTGATACATTGTGTAGTTTAAATATAATAAATATAACATGAAAATGGGGGAGGCTTGATGGTTGACTAGGTCTTGTCGGATGGATGGTCATAGATCCATATTTATCCCACTGTAGGGGACGGCAGTGCTGGCTACCAATTATATATAGCTCATTGAGCTTCTTGTTTCTTGTTCCTGCCTCAGCGGGTAGCCCTGGTCTCAGCAGCCAGGGATTTGTTTAAGGTCGTGGTCTCGGGTATGCACGGGATACACTCACCCGACCAAAGCTCCTGACCATTGAGTTTTCAATTAACATAATAAAATAATATAAATAATTGTGACATCGAGAACACTTGTTATTTGGTCACTCTCTCATTCGAATAATGATACTCGCATGTCATGTTCGGATGGTTCGATGGAGTAGGACTCCGGTATGAACTGCCAGTGGTATGAGATACTGAAAGAGATTGGTAAAATATCAGGCGGTACTGATTGTTATTATTGTATAAACCACATGACTTACTCGATACATGTGTATTATTATTCATTTTTACTTGTTACGCTTCCTGCTATCTATTCACCATCATGTCACATGTATACTTTGCAATTTCCTGTATTCTCCATAAGCACATTATTCATGTATACATATACTCTGCATTTTATGTATTCTCTGTTACATGTATTCTCTTTAGACACACTGTTATTATTTAATCACAACACTATAGTATGGGTATTCTGTGTACTTCATGTATAATTGTTCATATTAATCACGATATCATTATGTTACTATTACTATTAGTTTAAATAATAAATATAAAATAATAAAACTTGATATACTTAAACAAATTGATTTTATTGGTATATCATAATAATAAGGTTTGGTGATATATAAGCTTCTTCCCGATATATTAATTGAGTTTATATCTATGCATATATCTCGATTGTTAGTATAATTATATTATATCACTGGTATTTAAACATGTATTTATAGTGTCGTGATTGTATTACTATTATAATATATATTAATGTTGTTGTCCCAAAGGCCATTTGCCCTACTTTGATAATAATAAAACATATGAAGTTGTGATTCTAACAATTTCTTCTATATAAGTTTCGGATTTTGTTTATTACATATCGACTTCTTCAATAAGACTCACACCATTTTAAAAGCCATATAGATGTGATCCAAGAGCCTAAGCCACCAAGAAGACACATACATGGGACTCCTTAAGAATATCAAGCTCAAGGATCAAGTTATGCAATGGATTGAAGACTATAAAAGATTTTTGTTTTTGGTATTTTTAGAATAGGATTTATAGTCTTGTTCAAATCAAGGTAGTGAGATTGGTACCTCTTGAGATTCACACACACATGCACACATTTCATTTATATCTTTAAATGTTTTGAAAGCATTTCATCAAGTTTTTTTATTTAGTTTTCAAAAATGGATTTCGAAAAAACCAGTTTTCTTTTAGAAAAAGTATTTTTACAAAATATTGTTCTACCTCATTTTTGTGTTGATCTATGATCACACACTATACTTATAAAGTATAAGAACTCTATTTTGTATATACTATGTATATGTATTTTTATAGAAAAGAGATGCACTTCAAAGATTTTTAAAACCTGGTTTTTACCTTGAGTCGGTCGACCGACTGGTCGACCGAGTGCACAAAATTTGTCTTGCTTTTGAGTGCACATCGATCGATCGACTGTAAGATCTCTTGATACTGTTGGGTCATAGTCGACCGACGGTCGACCGTTGGAGAGCTTTGCTCTATGGATTGGTTACTCGGTCGACCGAGTGATCGATAACCCCAACGGTCGGATTTTTGACCATTGGCGGTCGACCGACAAAAAAATTTTCTTCTGATTTTTTTCCCAGCGACTATATTTCTGGACTATTTTTTCTGGGTTACTTCCCAATGGATATATTGGGTTTTGTCTACTTGTTTTCATCCCTTATATATAGTACGACTGTAGGAAAACCCCACAACAATTTTTGAACACCCAAGAACAAGTTTTAGTTATCAAAATCTATTTTCTCAAAAAAAAAATTCATATTGAGCCAAAAGTCTACATCTTTATTTTTGCTTGAGCTTTCCTTCACATCTCTACAAGTATTTCTCACCACACAATCTCAAAGAGCTCTACTTGGTTATAGGATTATGTATGTGTGAGCTTTTGTGATAAGAAGAAAATCATCATTTCTTGTATTCGTGAAGTTGTAGAGGTTGTGGCCTCAAGTGAGCTAGTGAGCTCGATGTAGGTGTTGCGGCACCAAGAGAGGAACTTGCGAGTCCATTGAGTTCTTGCGGGAACTTGTAAGGGTGGCGATCTCATGGGATCGATTTAGTAAAAATCCTTCATTGCGGTGAAGGTGGGGACGTAGAGCGGTGGCTCGAACGTCAAAACACATCCTTGCGCTCTCTCTCTCTCTCCTCCTCTCTATTCTCTCTCTCTTAACTCAACACTCTCTCTATTCTTGCATGATATTATTGTTTATGCTATTGCAAATATTTCTTGTGTTGTAATTACTTATTGCTAGTTAGCCAGTAGTAACTATTTTAATTCCGCATTATTTGTCATCAACCTATAGCCATCACATATTTACCCTCTCTCCAGGTGATTTACAAATTTATTTTATTTTATCACTCACTAAGTCACTTTTTGACGACCCTGGTTTGCATGTCCAAGTTGGAGATCCAGGATATCGTAGTCCTTGATATTTCACGGGTAATAGTAGGAGACTCGTTGCCTTCATTATTCATAGGTATCTTTAGTATTCTGTTTTTATTTCTTAATTTATCTCTGTTTCATATCTATCATTATCACTGACCCCTTTTGCAGGTATTTTGTACTTATTTAATGTTAGATTAATTGTATATATTGTTTTTAGTTTCTGTACTGAGGCTTAGCATAGGTATGTGAGAATATTTTCACCCTGCGCATGAATGTTACCGTAGCATCCCTGTATCTAGGGGATCGAGTATTACAATTTTTTTACGATCTGACCACTTATTATGATCTTCGTATCCCAAGACGTACATATATAAAAAGTCACAGTTTGGAGTTTGTTTATTCATGTATTAGATAGTTGAAAATTTAACGATTTTGAGCAATAGAACAAATGGAGCATTAGATCAATGATTAAACAAACTCCAATTCACATGATTTTATACACACACACACGCACATACATATATGTGTGTCTTAGTACATGAAGATTATGATGTGTGGTCGGATCGTGAAAAAAATGATAGGGGGATTAAAGTTTTGATGCATCATCTGATGGAGTTTTGTTAGATAACATCTGACGTACATATCATATTATATGTGTGTGTGTGTGTGTGTGTGCGTGCGTGTGTGTGTGTGTGTGTGTTGTGTATATATGTGTGTATATATATATGTATATATGTATATATATATATGTATATATATATATATATATGTGTGTTGTGTGTGTGTGTGTAATGTGTGTGTGTGTGTGTGTGTGTGTGTCTATATATATATATATATATATATATATATATATATATATATATATTATATATATATATATATATATATATATAGAGACACACACACACACACACACACACACACATATATATATAGGGGGATAAAATGCTATAAATTTGTCTCCTTAGATAACTATCTAAGATGTTTGCTCAAAATCATATCATGGACCATCCTTAAAAATGATGCACTTATTCCATCTTGATCTTCATGTCAATAAATGATTGTGTATCAAAAATCATGTAATTTGGACTTTTTTCACCGTCAATTAAATCATACCATTTGTTCTACTATTGAAAAATGTTCATTTTGTAAGGGTTTAATGCATATTAAACAATTTTAGAAGTTTATAAATTTTTACGCACTATCATTCTTAAGGAATGTAAATCAAGTCGTTGAGTGTGAGTTGCTTTACTTACACACATATAGAGAAATATTTTAATACACATAGGTAACATAAGAGTTTACATAAACCTATGAAAATACATCATAACCCATCCATATCTGTGATCCAAATATATATGTTCTAAAACTTATATGGATCAAATTTCATGTGAATTAAAATTTTCTAGCTCACAAATCAAGCAAATAAAAAAAATCGGCTTTTAAGAACGCTACAAATCATCCACTTTTAGCTCATGAGATGGAGAGGTTAGAAAGTTTCAATTCACATAAAATTTAATTCATATGAGTTTTAAAACATGTAGATCACATCCAATGATTAGGATCATAGGCCATGATGCATTTCATTGGTGTATGTAAACTCTTATATACATCTTATGTGTATTGAAAACCTTTCATGTGTGTGTGTGTACATATATATACACACACACAAACGGGCACACATGCGTGCGTGCGCGCACACGTACACGCGTGCGCGCGCGCGCGCACACACACATAGAGACGTCATACATACATGCATATGCATACGCGGCGCGCACTGTATGCGTCAGAAAATTGAAACTATGTATTGTAAAATTTTTCTTGAATCAAATGAAAGATTACAACGGTTTCAAAAAAATTTTAATTATAAGAGAGAGAAGATATTCAAGCCCAAATCTCCTCTTTGTTTAATGGTGCGTTCTTTACGTAGCGATGAAAAGTGAATCTTATTATTTGTTGACCGGGTGAACGTCAAGCTCTTCTGAAAATCTTCTCCTTAGATCACGGATGGAGTAGTGTGGCTCCTATCCAATGAAATCTCAAAGAGACTTAGGAAAAAACTTGAACTCAGTAAGTTGGTGTAGAAGAGTTGAACTTTTTATCAGTATCCTTAGCTGAAAAATTCTGACCAACCTTCAATAGCAAATTGAGTTATTTAAAGGGATTTCAGGAGAAATTGTCTCCTAAAAATCCTCCATAATGGGGTTAACTCCCCTCATTATGTGGGCAGTAACTGACCGGTTAATGAGGGAAGTTAAAACTAAGACGCAGAGCTCCTCTGCATTTGAAACGCGGGCTTGAGCTCGGCGTTTGGGCGCCGTGGTGGTATTTAGATGCGGGCACGGGCTTCGAGCTCTGCTGAGACGCGGGCTTCGAGCCCTGCGTCTTGGCTTTGCAATGACACTGAGATGCGGGTTTCGAGTCATGCGTCTTGGCGTTGCAATGACACTGAGATGTGGGTTTGAGTCTTGTGTCTTTAGCTTTGCAATGACGCTGAGATGCGGGTTTTGAGCCCTGCGTCTTGATACTGCGGTGATGCTAAGATGCGAGTTTTGAACTCTGCGTCTTGGCATTGCGGTGAATAGCTTTGATTAGCCTCGTGTCTGAAGTATGGACTCCGCTATTTGATGACTTGCCTTTAGTAATTTTTAGACAGTCTACACACACACATACACACACACACACACACACACACATATATATATATATAGAGAGAGAGAGAGATAGACTTGTGTCATTCTAGAAGGATTTGAGGCTGAATCCTTCTCACTCAATCCATTCTGTTGAAGTTGATATATAATATTTCAAGTATCTATAAATCAAAAATAAAGTATTTTAAATACTCTTTTCATATGCATCAAGTAGGAAAGTCGGACGGCCTAAATAGTGAGTTGGTTAGTTTAACGGTGTAGAACTTTTAAAACCTAACAAAAATTAGTTTGTTGGGGTTTATAAATGTTTAGATCATGATCAAATGCCGGATCGAGAATTTGTATATCTAAAGATATAGATCTACCAACTCACTACTTTTGGTCGTCCATTTTGTGTCGCTTAATGGATGAGCAAAAAGGATTCAAACACATTGATTTTGATATTTAGTTACTTTAAATAATATAGATCAATTTCAACAGAGTGGACCTTGTGTCTGAGTATCGGATGTTAGCATTTGAGTGGGAAGGATTCAGGCTCGAATCCTTTAGGAATGACACAAGTCTCTCTCTCTCTCTCTCTCTCTATATATATATATATATATATATATATATATATATATATATATATATATAATATATATATATATATATATCTGTGTGTGTGTGTATATGTATATATATATACAGAAATATGTATATCAGTCGACAGCTGAGAGTCCCTCTCAGCCTGCGGTGACGTGGCACATTATGAGCCACATAATTCGACAATCTAAAATGACCCCCGCTTTGAAAATAATTGAAATTACTAAAAAACCCCTATTGTTTGTCTTTTCTTGGAATGATGTATTAGTTTTATATTCTTTATTATTTTTTTTTTCCCCTTTATATGTCTATCTCTCTGTGTCTCCTCACTTGTCAGATCTAGATTTTTTTACTTGTAGAGAATGTCGTTCGAAAAAAGCGAGAGCAGGATCAGATATTAATTTTTAGTTGCAGACCTACATCTCCAATAGCTATTTTGACAGGTTCATGTTCCCTCGAGATGTCAGCTTCAATATTTTCTTCGTGATTCTTCTCTTCTTCTTCTTTCAAAGGAAAGCCTATCTGAAAATTTTCATCATCAAAAATATTGGCTATTCAATTTAAAATCTGAAAGACAAAATAAAATACACATAAATATATAACCAATCTATCAGAGATGCTACTGAAGTTGCAGGAAAAGAATTAATTTAAAAGCTATCATTTTCATCAGGACTGCGACTTTAGTTGCATTCATAATAATAAATTGTCAGATAAAATTAAACTCTATGATCATAGTCGCAGTATGAAATTTTATTTTCAAACCATTTGTTTTACAAGACAGCGACCAAAGTCGCAGTCCAATTAAAATTTATTAATAAAATGACTGCGACCTTGGTCGCAAAAATGAAAAATAAGTTATAAAATACTGCGACCAAGTCGCAGTGTTATCAAACAAAACTTTTCAAAAAGACTGTATTATATAAGACTGCGACCAATGTCGCAGTCTTCGTCGCAATCTTCTAACCATCTTAATTACTTAATTTTCGAGACCTTGTTCACTACTTCAATTGATTATGTCTCTTTTCATAAGAATGCGACCATGGTCGCACTATTCTATTTAGATAACTTAATAAAAAATATTATGACCAAGGTCGCATTGTTATCAAACAAAAAATTTTCAAAGAGACTGCTGTTATATAGGACTGCGACCGAAGTCGCAATCTTCTAACCATCTTAATTAATAACTTACGAGATTATTGTCACTTCTTCAATTGACTGTAATTCTTATTTCATAAGACTGCAACCAGGGTCGCAGTATCCTATTTAGCTTAGAAAGGTCGAAAAAATACTGCGACCCTAATCGAAAAAATAAAAAAAAAGGTTGCAACACTGCGACCAAAGGTCGCAATGTAAAACAAAAATAAATCTAAAAAGTGAAAATGATATTAAAAATTTTAAATCCAAAATTTTTCTTTTCAAAAACTGCGAGTTCGATTGCAGTTTCAGAAAACAAAAAAATAAAATAAAATAAACTGTTTCAAGTCGCAGTAATAGATTTTTATTGTGATTTAAAACATCTTTCAAAAAAATTTGAACATTAATGCGACCATGGTTGCATTCTTTTAAATAATTTATTTTTCTAAAATTTAGTAATCAGGATCTGTATTTTTTTGTTTGAAAAAACTCAAAATTTTCAGATCTGTAATTTTTTAGTGGAGGAACAGTTGTAGCCAGGTTAAAAGTGAAACTAAGAGTACTTTAGTCATTGGGTAACGAAAAGTGGTCGATGGTCTCCTTTTACCGCCTAAACTTTTGACTTCTCTGCGGCTAATATGAAGCCACGTCATGCCGGCTGAGAAACTCTCTCAGCTGGCGGCTGAGCCACGTCATGCCGGGACGTGGCAACATCAGAGTCGCAAACCTGTCATAATTTTTGGCGGACAAAATCCTGAAAAATCTCGCCTAATTTAATGTCAGTCACCTCAACATTGTATTTTCCGAAAATACCCTTACTCACAACTTTTTACCTTATGTAAAAACATTTTCTTTCAAAAAAATTTACAGATCTAAAATTTCACCTGATCATTCAAATCCAATTAGTTCGATTGTTCACAAATTTGATCCGTTTTTTAAAAAATATATTTGCAACACATGGCGCCAAAGAAATCATCCGCCGAAAAGGTACTACAAAAACAATATTTCAAAATTTTTTTAGGGTTTGTGAATTTTAATAGTTTTATTTTTTTTCCAGATTTATTTTCGCTTCTGTCTCTTTTTTAATTTTAATTCTTCGGACCATGGTCACAATTAAGAAAGAGGTTCTGAAACTTTAGATGACGAATAAATTTTAAATTTATAAATTTTCTAACACAACGATAAAGGTCCATTTTCTTTCAAGTTTTTTTCATTTCCTTCTATTTTTACCATGGTCGCAGTATATTTTGAAAAAGCGATGTATATGTATGCGACCTTGCTAAAATTTTTTTAAATAAAATTTTTTTTCATACACTATTTGTCGACCTCGGTCGTAGTTGTTAAAATTATAGTTGCAGATCTTGCGACTTAGATCGTCGAGTTTAAAATTTTTTTTTTGGACTTTTCGTTGTAGACGAATGCGACGTTGGTCGCAGTATATGATACGTTCTTTGTTTTTTATTACATACTGACGACATGGGTCGCAGTTGTTTCAATATGCGATGTAGTGGTGTGACCATGGTCGCAGTGTATTTAACGTCATCTGTTTTTAATTCCCGGGTCGCATTTGTTTATGTTTTGCACTGTATCTTATGACCTTGGTTGCAGTGTCGACCCGGGTCGCTGTTGTTTACATTTCGCTGTAGATGATTGCGACCTTGGTCGCAGTGTTGACCCGGGTCGCAGTTGTTTACATTTGCATTGTAGATGACTGCGACCTAGGTCATAGTGTTTTAAAAATAATTTGTTTTTTATTCCCTTATAATTTAAAATAATCATTGGTCTAAAGTTTTTAATTTTTCTTCATTTATAGGTAAACAACAGATGAAGGTTCGTCCTCTGAGATCGAGCCTAAAACCTATGTGCGAGTTCATAAAAAATTCAAAAAGTACATTCAGGCCGATTTCTTAGAGGCGATGAAGAATACCCCATTTGGTCCAATCTTCATGGCATTCTACAATGAGGAATTTGGGGTTGAAAAAGGTCTAAAATCAAACATTGCTGTACTGAGTATTTTAGACCGGTATGATAGGGATACAAGGACCTTTAGAATTGGGGGCAAACAAATTGAGTTAACAGTGGAGGATGTTGCCCTAACTTTTGGTCTACCTATCATTAGAGAGGATTTATTATGAATAAGACCTGTACGATGAAAGACAGAGGGGTTATAAAACATTATTTCCCCAACATAAAGAAGATCACGAAAGTATCTATTGAAGAGGCTTTGGATGATCTTCTGGTCAAGAAAAGGAGGAGGGGTGAATTAGATGTGACAAAGGATGAACAGCTTGAGCAGCAAGTGACTTTACATGAAATTATAAGAGACAGACAAAGACTTGCAGCTCAAGACTTTACTACAATAATCATCCTATACATGTCGGCCACTCTATTCTTCTCTAGCAGCAAATGCACGGTGCCGTGGTAATTGTGGAACAGATTTCCAATATGCAGCTGATGAGGACAATATGTTGGGCTAAAGCTGTTTGGCAATTCCTGATTGAGTCAATGGACATCTTCAGGCACACCACGTACGAGCTGCAAGGATGCTCCGTGCAAATTATTGTAAGTATGAATATAAAATTTGGCCAACATTGTATGAAATTTCCCCATAATCTTGTGAATATTTGTGTAAACTAATTTAATTTTGCATTTTGGTATTGGCTATTTGAGAGGGCTCCTATTTTTGAGCCGAGGTCTGGTTTGGAGGACAAAACCCCACGCACAGTAAGATGGGACCTCAGAACATTAGCAGATCCCTGCTTGAAGTTAATCTAAATGAGCTTGACGCAAATATCGTAAGTTTTAAAATATTAAATACCATATAGTGTTGATTAAAATTTTATACATTTAAATGGGGCCTTGGTTCAAGTTCTTCTTATGTGCAGTACAAATAAATGCGACCATAAGCTCAGAATGCGACCATGGTCGCAGTGTTGAGCTGCACGTTTCGCAGTTGATTTTACGTGCCGGACTTACAAAGTGTGACCATAGGCGCATTCTCCTGATAATACCGTATACATTAAATGCGACCATGGTCGCAGTATTAAGCTGCAAGTCTTCGCAGTTAAATTTATGTGCCGGACAAACAAACTACGACCATGGTCGCATTCAATGTTAATAGTTAATAAATAAACTGCGACCTTGGTCGCAGTAAAATTATTTCATTGTTTTGTTTTAACTTAATTTTTTTATTTTTCTTTTCAGATTTTGTGTCGAATGGCCAACATCTCTAATGATGAAAAAATTATGATTGGCCTTCCTGTTGAAGGGAAGAGAAGGAGGAAAAAGAAGATGAAGATGAAGAAGAAGAAGAAGAAGGAAATACATATAATCAAGCTAACATCCCGTCAGAAAAGGAGCCAGAAGCTGCAGAGATAATGAGCAAGAAGAGACGAGTGAGCAACAACCAACTTTTGTAGGTTGTTTGCCATCACCACGGGATGAACAAGCTGAAAAAATGAAGAGTTGAGGAATCAAAATCAGTACTTGAGAGATATGTTTCTCAGCTTGAAATGAAAATTGAAAAAATGGAGACTGAGAACAGACTCAAGGCTGAATTAAAGAAAAAAAAGAAGAGAAATAAGAGAGAAGGAAAAATTAAAAAAGCAGCAGAGGAAATTAAAGTGAAAGAAGAAGAAGAAGAGCTGCTGAGAGCAGCCGCCGCTACTGTAGACGAGAAGAAGAAGGAGAAGAGGAGGGAAGAGGAGGAGAATGAGAGGAGAAGGATGGAAGAATAGAAGGAAAAGGAGGAGAGGAGGAGAGAAAAGGAGGAGAAGGAGAATGAGAGGAGAATGAGGGAAGAAGAGGAGAAGGAGAAGAGAGAGGAGGGAAGAGGAGCAGGAGAAGAAGGAGAGAAGGAGGGAAGAGGAGTGGCAGGAGAGAAGGAGGAGAGAAGAGGAGGAGAATGAGAAGAGAAGGGAAGAGGAGGAGAGGAGAAGGGAAGAGGAGGAGGAGCAGAAGAGGAGGAGTGTAGTGGAGAAGAAGGAGAAGGAGAAGAGGAGGAAAGAAGAGGAGGAGCAGGAAAAGGAAAAGAGGAGAAAGTTAGAGGAGGAGAAGAAGATGCAGGAGAAAAAGAAGAAAGAGGGGGAAGAGTTGAAGAGAGAATTAAAGAAGAGGAGAGGAGAAGGAGAAAGGAGAAGAGGAGAAGAAGTAGAAAATAATATAGAGTAGATGGAGAAGCAGGCTGAAGAGAAGAAGAAAAAAATTGGAAGAGGATGAAATCATGGGTTCTGAATTTATTGTAAATATTTCTGGGGAAGATATCCCCAGTTTTTCATTGAATATAACTCAACAGATTCAAGAACTCCAAAGAGATAGAGCTTCTGAAGAAAAAATTCAAGAACATACTCCGGATCAGAAGCAATCCTTCAAAAGAATAGTTTTGGATTACTCTAAAGGAACGATAGAAAGGGGAGTCAAAGAATGCAAGCGCGCTGAAAGAGATCGCGATGACTCCGACTTCGTTTATCCAAAACAGAAGAAGAAAATTAATGAACATCCTCTTCCACAGCCTGCGGCTCAGAGTTCTGCCGCTGGTTTCGGCGACAAAGAGATTTCCCCCACTCAGCCAAAAATGAGGAAATGACCGAAACCACAGCATACAGAATTCTGCAGCCCTATCAACAAGCTATTAAAAAAATTTCTTGGATAATGCCTTCTCTGAGTAAGTTAATTAATTTTATTATAAATCATATCAAAAAAACAGTTATATATATATAAGAACAATTTAATTACTAACTTTGTTTTGAATCTCTTGCAGTTCTACTGCATATCAGAATACCGACAACGGAATCATTGTTACAAAGAATGACATTGAGGACTGATGTTCAGTAGAGAGTTAGATGCGAATATAATTCATTTACATGCAGCATCTAGAGAAAGGACAAGGATTAAAAAGTATATTCTTTCGGAGCGAAGCTTGGGTAAACATCTATTTTCTACTTTACGGTTTAATGTAATATAAATTTCCTAATTAATTGGTGAATTAAACCTTGAACGTTAAATATTCTACTAATATTCTTTATCGCTGTTTAGGCATAACGAATGTACTGCGACTAAGGTCGCAGTTTATAATTAAATTAATTCACTCCAATATCAATTTAAATTGAAGGTCACGACTGTGGTCGCAGTTGCTGGCGGCAGTCTTAATCAACAACAAACACTGCGACCTTGGTCGCTATGCGTGCTAATATGAAAGGAGCAGCTACCTAATGAACTGCGACCTAAGTCGCAGTCCATGATAATATAAATCACCACGATTAATATTTTAGTAATGAAATGTATGTGACCTAGATTGCAATTCCTGGCGGTCTTATCAATAACAACACTGCGACCTTGGTCGCTGCATTAATTAATATAAAAATGTGATAATTAAGAAACACTGCGACCATGATCGCAGTCTGTTGTCTTGACGTAATGACTTCTAATTTTCATCAATTTTTTTATACTTTAAATTCATTTTGTATTTTATTTTTTTGTTGTCCGCAGCACGGTGTTGTATCTAAAAGTAAAGATCTGGAAGATCATTTCATCAAGCAGCAGCTGTTGAAAAACTGGACAGATGATGTGCAGTACATGTTCTTCCCGATCAATCACAAACATAGTGCCAACGATCCCGGATTTCACTGGACCTTTTGGTATTTGATTGCCATACAGAAGAGTGGATTTTTTACAACTCTTTTGTTCCAACTAAAAAACTAGTAGTATATTAAAGCTTATCAAAAAGATGCAAGAATAATGGTGAGTTGAAATTAATATTTCGATTACTGGAAACTTGCATTTAATTTGATTAATACTGATTTTTTTCTATTGACATTATACAAAGAAAGATTATTACAGATTTTGAGATTGATTTCAATAAATTAATGAGAAAAACAAATATAAAATACACAAGATGCCCCCGAAAAGCAAACAGGTATATAATTTTTGACATCTCCTTACCTATATATTTTCTACCTTTTTTAGTACAAAAATCTAATTTCATTTAATGATTACTCTGTGCAAATTTCAGTGTTGATTGCGCTGTATATGTATGCAAGTACATGGAAAGTATAGCATTTGGTAGTCAACCAGCTGTTGATACTGTTACGGCTGCTGATGTACAGAGACTAAGAAGTGAGCTTGCATACATGATACTTGCAAATAGGGAGAAGAGTTTTGATGAAGAAACAGAAATGATACGAAGGATGGTATTTGAAGACTGACAGTGGGCAATTTATTGATATACCACAATTTTTATTTATAAATGTTAAAATATTTGCAATTCATTGATTTTTTGTTTTATTGATTTAATTTATAAACATTTTTATACATTTATTTATTATAAATTTCATCATTATTTGCAATCTACATTTGTTACACCGTGCATTTTACTATTGCATACTGATATTGCGACCAAACATGCGTTCAGCAGTTGTATTGCGACCAAAGTCGCATTAATGAAATGTTTTAGTTACAGCGTTTCCTTATATTGCGATACTGTAATCGAGACAGCGATCATGGTCGCAGTTACTTAATCATTTATCAGTTCCCAATGCGACTGTTGTCGCAATAATGAACTGTTTTGGAGTACAAAGTAATTTAATGTAAGACTGTATTAACTTTTAAACTGTTTTGGATAACTGAACAGTCACCTAAGAAGTATATAATTTTGGGAAAAGGTCAGAAATAAATTTGGGGCATATTCACGTGGTTTGAGAGCTTAAACCTTTTAGAATTCCGGGATTAAAAATATATAAAGGGTCATCAAGACAGGATTATAAACATACTAAATTGATTTTGCTCAAACTCGTTACTTTCAATATTCGGAATCACATTAAAAAATGTCTTCTCCACCGTCTTCACCGAAAAGAAGCCAATCATCTAATGATGATTGGATGTATAGTTCTGAAGCAATGCCTCGCTACGGGTCAGAGGATGAGCTTGATACAGACGACCCGTTCTGGGAGTTCATTGATGAACCAAAATACATACATGAAGAGGAAGAAAGCGAAGAGGAGATTGTTGTTAAAGAGGTGGAAGAGACGGAAAGCGATACGGAAGACGAACGCGGCCGTAATCTTGAGGACGAATCTGATTATGATGGTGATGACGAGAAGGAGTAGATTAGAAGTTTAAAATTTGTATTTTTATTTTTTATATATATAAACCCTGTTTTCTAAAGTTAATTGTGTGAATTATAATTTTTACTACTTAGTCTTTGGTTGAAATACTGTGACAATACGTTCAAATGGGCAAAAAGGTCGACACTGCGATCAAGGTCGCAGTTTTAATTTATGTTCAGTGGACTAAAGCAAAAACATAGGGCGAAAATGTAGAAATGAAAGTTACAATTAAAAGACAAAGGGAACGCTGCGACTGTAGGCAAAAAAAATTTTTCAAAAAATCTGTCAGGCAACTGCGACTCGGGTCGTAGTGAATGAGCTGTTGTATATAAGGAGAAAGTCAATAATCAAATGTGTAAATATCGATGCGACCATGGTCGCAGTGGTACTTTATGTTGAGTGGAATTAAAAAGAACATAGCGCTAAAATTGTAGAAAATTATAATAGTGCGGAGAATCTTCAACTATATTCAGATGTATATACCAAGAGACGGGGGCAATTTTAAAAGCAACAATTCAATTTTCGCGATATAGGAACACTGCGACCACGATCGCAATTAACCACGTACACTGCGACCAAAGTCGCTGTCTACGTTATAGTAAACAAAAATTAAACTATATAGGAGAATTTTGTAACAGTAAAACTTTAAAGTACAACTAATTACAAAAATAGTACAGTAGAAATCAAAAAATGAGAATAAAATCTGATTATAATGACACGGCAGTGGCAGACTGCGACATGAATCTCTCTCTACCGTGTGCGACCCTGGTCGCAGTTCATGAAAAAATGAAGACTTTATTCCTTCAAGATGGACGCAATACAAACCTACTTCTTCTGCCATTAAAAAAGGAATAGTAAGAATTTTAAACATAAATTATTATAAAAAATTGTTTAACAGGTTAATGTAATACCAGTAACGGACAACCAGTCCTGTAATGGCCCAGCTCTTGACAGTTACCACATCTTCGATGCTTAATTTCCTTCTGATATATAGAATCTTCAAAACCAGACTTAAGTCTGGATGCAGCTCTAGGCCTCCCTTGGTTGGTACAGGACCAATTGGATCACGTATATTCAATTCTTCACCATCTCGCAGAACGACAACGGATCCACTGGAACCAACTGTAGTTTTAGGCTGTGATGAATGAAAATTTCCTGACATGGCTCTGTATTCACTAGTGGTTTCTTCGGCAAATCTTTCCAAACTGCGTCCAACTTTGAAAGATGGATATCAGAATCAGCGACCATCTCAAGAATTGCATTAAATTTTGAACGAATTGTCCACAATCTAGCCGTCCGTAGAGTGCCTTGACTGGGAAAAGGCCTGATGCCATTTTCAATTGCAACGTTTTTGTAACGAGCATCCAAGCTCCATCTCTGAAGTATATATGATTCCGGTATATGTGTAACGTGATTGCGCCACAAAATATACAGAATATGTCTACATAGGATACCCTCTGTTTCAAATAACGAGCAACTATAAGAAACATGAAGTTTCTCACGCTTATCATAACTGACCTTTTCCCAGCTGTCTTTTGATTCTGAAAAATCACCAATCAAATATTTTGATCCAGGTTTGTCATGTTCTAACTCTTCTGAAAACAGTGTCATTACAACTGCCCATTCCTTTTGGAACAACTGAAAAATCTTCGGTGTATACAACTTCGAAACCTGTATCTCATATGAATTCGATGTACAGTTGGGCACAGAATTCAAACCTCGAAAATCTTGTTGAGATTCAGAGGTACGACGGGCAGCAACAGCTTTATCATATTGGTGACAAATTCCACTAGTTTCGTGTTTGCATTAACAAAACCATCAAAGAAGGAATTAATACTCTCGGACCTCTGGCTGGTTGTCATTCCAGCACAGAAAACATCCTTGAGATATGCATTAACCCAATGTCCGCGCAGTCTGTGCATCTTTAACAACCAACTGTCTTCTTCTTCTTCTAAATGATATTTTTCATTCATCAAACGCCAAAGCTCCTCGCATGTGCTTATATCACGGGAGGTGTACCAATCATGGAAATCAGAGACCATATCTTCTCCATACTTGTTTGTCATCAGTATTTGTTGCTCGGCAATATGTTTCAGTACATGCCAGAAACAAAATCGGTGCCGAGTAGTTGGAAAAACAGTCTTGATGGCGTCACCAATCTGGGCATCCTGATCAGTAATAATCAACTTTGGTGCAACTTCATGCATGCACTTGAGCCATTTTTGTAATAGCCACACAAACGTATCCCTCTGCTCATCAGCAAGCAATGCACAGACGAACAAAATTGACTGCGATGATGATGATTTACTCCAGTGAATGGAGCAAATATCAAGCTCAAGTGATTAGTCCTGTATGTTGTGTCAAAAACGATCACATCACAGAACCTCAAATACGAGGAAATAGCTCTTCCATCAGCCCAAAAAATGCTTCTAAGTGTGCCCGCGTTATCGACTTCACTTGCAAAGAAAAATTCTGGATCGGTCTCGGCTTTCTCTTGGAAATATTTGATAATAGCAATAAACTCATGGCCAATGTTATTTCTACGTTGACGAGTAAAATCAATAACTTATTACGGGCTCACTTCTTCACAGCCTTCTCCCTGGCTCATTGCATTCACAACAGGGAAATATTTGAAGGGCGCATTCCCACATCAACTAAATTGCTCATAATGCTTCTGCTAATCTTCGAACGATGGGTCTAGTGAGAGTAATGGTGATGTACCTTATCCGGGCTTGATAATTCATGTGAATGAGAATCAACAAATTTTGTGACAACCCAATATCTTTTGTCAAAAAAAACGAAGACGAACATGCATCTCAGCAGGACACGCTACTCTAGTGTTAATTCGACGATGCACTATAAGCCCCTCTTGTCTTTTGTCACACAACTTCTTCACGCCTTCCTTGTTGCAGCAAAATTTTTTGCAAATAACTTAGAGGAGGCTTCCGTGACTTATCTATTCCTTTTTTCTCACACCAAAACCTCTGTTTCTTGCATAAGAATTGTAGAAATTGTATGCTTCCACATCCGTGAGAAACTGTTTCCTAAAAAATTATTTGAGCTTCCAGACATTTCTCCATGTGCATTCATATCCTATAAAAACAATTAGACGAACTACATAAATATAAATATTTTTTAGATATCACACGTCTAAAATATAATTTCTAAAACTGCGACTAAGGTCGCAGATGAGATGAAATCTATATTACTTCTTACTAAAGACTGCGATCGTAGTCGCAGTTATCCGTATGAGCATATTTTAAAAAAACAGAATAATAATTGTGCAACAATCTAATGAATATATACAATGGATATAATTCACATAGAAACGTGTAAGAATTATGACAACAAAGAATGCGACTTGGATCGCAGTCACAAAATTCAAATTGCGACCGTCATCGCTGTTCTAAAAAGATTAAAACAAGTGATTATTCTATTCCGTTAAAACAAATTATAGTTCGAATAAGGAATGCGACTTACGTCGCAGTCATAAAAAAAAAGATTTCAAAGCCGGAGATTATTTTCAAATAAGATTGCGACCGTGGTCGCATTTCTGAAACTTTAGAACAAGTGATTATAGGTCGCAGTACTATATATACTAAAAAGAAAAATTCTATATTTAAGAAATTGCGCGGAAAAAATTGACACAATTAAAACCTGTTCATCGGCATGCAAAGATGTCAACCCTTCAATATTTTCAATATTCTGAGAGAAAGTTGAACCAGATGATATATCCTCCATATTTAGATCGCCAGATAGAGATCGCTTACGACTGCGACCAGAATTGGCAGGGGAAGTAGACTGCTCAGACGTCGACATTAAATACAAAGGATAAAAAATTGAACTGAAAAAAATGATTTTTCAGGAAAAACTTTATCGCAGGCTGAAAAGGAGAACCTAAATCTGACAAAGAGAGGTAAGGAATAACCTAAATCTGACAAAAATAATAATAAACAATAACCTAAATCCTATAAAGAGCGACAAAAATAAGGAAAAATAATAATATAAACAATTACCTAAATCTGACAACGAGCGGTCAAAAATTGCCTTGTGGGGGAAATAATAATAAACAATAACGGAAGTTACCGAAAGAGTAGCTTTTCATAAGGGGTATTTAGTAATTTAACTTCTTCTATAAGCGGGCCGCAAGTTAGTGCGGTGACAAACATTGAGCCACGTCACCGCAGGCTGAGAGAGTCTCTCAGCCGTCGGCTGATATACATTTTCTCATATATATATATATATGTGTATATATATATATATATATGTATATATATGTATATATATTATATATGTATATATATAATATATGTATATATATGTATATATATATGTATATATGTATATATATATATATGTGTATATATATATATATACGCGCGCGCGCGCACACACACACACACACACACACACATGTGTCTGTGTGTGTGCGCGCCGCGCGCGGGATAAGAACACTCAGTTTTTTACTCTGTGGTTAAAGCTAAATCACCTAAGAACTACATTTCCCAGTTGATAAATGAAAATGGTGTCTTAGTGTCTGATCCTGCAGCTTTGAAGGAATTTCCTACTGCTTATTATCAATAGCTTTTCAATCATAAGGGGTATTTGAATGTGTTTCCAAAGGTAGTATCTAGGAAGAAATTAACTGTCCTGATGTTTTAATATAATGTTTTTTCAGAAAAATTAGTGTGTGGTGGGCAATGATGTTACTCATGCTATCCAGTCTTTTTTCACATCAGGCAAGCTGTTGAGGGAAGTTAATCACACTTTTGTTACTCTAGTGCCTAAGTCTACTACTGCATCATCCCTCTCAGGTTATAAGTTGATCTCCTGTTGTAATGTGTTATACAAAATGATAACAAAGGTTCTCTCCAATAGACTTAAGCTGGTGATTGATGAATTAATATCAGAGAATCAGAGTGCATTCTAATGCTATACTACTTGCACATGAGCTTGTAAGGGATTTTACTAATCCAATGGGAAGTCGATTATGTATCAAAGTGGGTGGAGAAAAGGCATATGACAATGTCAACAGGGAATTTAGTTATTTCATGATGCATTGTATAGGGTTTTCTAGCAAGTGGAAAGGCTGGATCAGAGCTTGCATTGAGAGTCCCTCATTCTCTATTATGATCAATGGATCACCTTCAGGTAATTTTACTAGTTCTAGAGGAATTAGGCAAGTAGATCCCCTCAGCCTTATTTATTTGTAATTGTAATGGAATTTTGCTCTCTTCGTATGGAGTTAGCTACTATATCAGGCAAGATACAACCTCTAAGAAGGGAGGTAAGGAGATAGCACACTGTTATTTGCATATGATATGCTCGTATTCTGTAGAGGCAATAGTAGTTTTGTAGTTGCATTGAAATCTATGTTGGAAGATTTACTTTATTCATGGATTGTGAAGGAATAAGGATAAGCAAGGTCTTCCTGAGTAAGGGCGTAGGAACAAAAATGACCATTGCGGGGAAATTAGGAGTTAGCCAAGGTACATTACCACTAAAGCACCTTGGATTGCCCTGACCTCCACATACCCTAAGGAGAAACATTTTGCTCCATTAATTGATTCTAATAGAAGGAAGATGGATGTTGAACTGCTTTCTTTTCTTGGGATAATTGAGCTAATTACGTCAGTTTTACAGAATTTAATATCCTATTGGGTATCATCCTACAAATTGCCAATATCAGTGGTCAGGAAACTTGAATGTACCTATGCCAAATTCCTATAGAATGGGAGAATGCACACTTGGAGTTGGGATGATATTTATACACCAAAGAAGGAAGGGGGGTACAAGGCTCAGAAGAGTGTCAAAAATTGTGGATGCAGCTGGTGTAAGGTTAGCCTAGAGGGTATGTACTTCAAAGAATTATTGAAGCAGATGGATGCAAGCAATTACTTAAAGTAAAGCATATATCTGTACTCTATTGGACTCAGGTACATGCAAATGGATAATCCAATCCAAAACTAACGCATTGCAAGTGATGTGTAAGAAAGTTGGAAATAGAGAAGACGCATACATATGGCTTGACTCTTGGTTGTCAATGGGGAGCTCCTAGATCATGTTGACAGGGCTCCTAATAGAACTGTTAAATGGATGGTCTCAGAGATTATTGTTGATGGAGGATGGGCCAGGAGAGATCCAGAACTTCTGCCTATATGGAATTTAATTCTTCCACATATTGTTCTAGATATCAGTGTAGCTGATTCTTGGTACTGGACACTCACTAAGACAAATACTTTTTCATTCTCTTCAGCCTGGCAACATGTGAAGACATAGTGGGGTTGTATTCCCATTTTATAATCTGAAATGGTATCACAATTATAGCTCTAAGATCCTCTTTGCATCTTAAGAGATCTGAAGAAGAAGATATAGGTTGTCTAAAAATTACTGACGACAAAGTCTCAGATGCGAACCTCGCAGATGTGGAGGTCGCATTCCAGCCTCAGATGCGGGCCTCATACCAAACACGAGGGTCGTGTTTCAACCCAAGCGCAGACCTCACGTCCTTTGTCAAATACAAAAGTAGCGTTCCAACCTCAGACACGAACCTCGTAGTCTCTGCAAATGCGATGGTCGTGTTGTTCTTTGAGACGCAGACCATAGGGTCACGTTTCAACATTAAAACGTGAGCCACTGTAGTTTCGCGTTTCAACACAAATGCAAGCCTCAGAAGCTTCGCATTTCAACTTCAATGCGAACATGTAAGCTCCACATCCAACACAGACGCGAGCTTGTGAGCTGCACATCTCAACATCAGAGCGAGGTTCAGGCCTAGCGCGGACCCGCATTTCTGCTGTAATTGACAGCTACAAACTTGGTCAATTACACCCTATTTTCTCTCCACATAATGGGAATTAACTTTTCATTATGGAGAGATTTAAGGGGTTGGCTACACCCTCTCATTATGGAGAGATTTAAGGGGTAGTTATACCCCAGAATCCTCTATAAATAGCTATGAATAGATAGGGAAATAGAGGAGAGAGTTCTGGAGGAGGAACTCAAGAAACTATAGGCCAGAGGAGAAGAATCCCTAAAAGACACACTTGATACTTGATGCTTGAAGCTGGATAACTACAAAGGCTGAGAGCTAAACATAAGGCTGCTGAGCACATATTGTATTGAAGGAGAAAACTCTATAAACTTACTGAGTTCAAGTTGAGTTTCTAATCTCTTTGAGATTTTAGGCACTGATTAAGATTTCATACCTGACCAGTACGCTTCCAACGAGAGTAAGAAGATCTGAAGATCAAGTTTTCGATTCGGCTTGTCAACAGAAAATAAGAATCACTCTCCACCTCTACATCAAAAATCCAGTATTAAATAAAGGGAAGATCCAACCATTCTTCCCTCTTTTTAAGATTATTGATCTATTGTAACTTTCTTTACAATTAAATAAAAAATTTCACGCTTTCAACTTTTTTCGAGAAAACAGAAGATGCCAACTTGATCTTTGCTTAAGAGACTTAACATCACTGATTTAGATAGCTGTGTGCTACGCAACCAAAATTCTGAAACAGTGGAGCACTTATTTTTTGAATGCCTTTTTTCTGCATATCTATAGAAACTTTCCAAATTAAAATTGGGATCTAAGGAAGAGACATTGGGAACGTTGGAGGAGGAGGCAGATAAAATTTTACAAACTTTCAGGAGGGAGAGCAGGTTACAGTTCTTGCTAGGAACTGCAATTTGTGCAACAGTTTGGCACATTTGGAAGGAAAGGAATGAAAGAATTTTTTAAAGTGAAACAAAGAAGAAATATGTGTTTTTAGATCAATTTATGAAGACATCAATGGAGTTATGAGTAAACGCTAGTGGAAGGCTAAGAAGGATAATGATGCATTGACTATTCTATCAAACATGAACTGATACAAAAATCTCAAGAGGAGAATAGGCCAATGTGCTATGTTCTTAGGATATTCTAATTTTATAGTACTGTTTTCTTTTTGTAATAACTCTAATATATAATACATGATCGAATATGTATAATAATATTTTAATATGTATATATGATTTGTATTAAGAATTATTATTATTTTATGTGTTTTTTCATAACTAATAGTTATAAATTTCTATTATTATTAGTGATTATTAGTAATAGATGTTATTACTATTATTTTGTTCTGATTATTATTAGTTATTATTATTGTTGTTATTACTAATATTGTTGTTGTTATTAATATTATTATTATTATTATCATTATTGTTTATTTTAGTTATTATTTACATATAATCTTTATGGATTATTATTATTATTACTATTATTAGTATTGCTATTATTATTATTATTTTGTTGTTGTTTTTCTTACTAATATTTTCATTTCTTCCCTTAGGCTATGAATGCTAGACTCAAACCCAAAACCCAATAAGAAACTAAATCAAAATTGAATTCCTCTTAATTCCTTATCGTTTTAAATTCATGAATACATAAAAATAAAAGATAATTATGTTTAAAATTCATGTAAAATTCTTCCCTATCCTAAAATATATCCAAATCAAATTTAAATTAGTAGATAAACATTTAAATTTATGGGCATATCTAAATCCTAACTAAAAACCAATTTAAACTTAACTTAAAAACTAGAAAATCATGATAAAACTCATCTTATATGGCCATCTATAAATAAATTCAAAATTAATCTATAAAAAAATAATAACCTACTTTAGGAAGGAGGAGAAAGCTATTACCCATCAAGTTTTGAAGTTAATCATCAAAGGCAAGTACCCAGAATCCACTTCCTTTCATTTGATTCAATAGAAATCATGTCTAGGACCTCTTTGATGATCCTTCCCACTACTCTAATTAGACCTAACTATTCTAGACTCATAATCATGATCACATGTGTTATCTTTATTATTTTCATTAATTCACCATTTCATGATAGATAACTTTTATACTTGTAGTATTGATTACTTCCTACTTTAATACGAATATTGAAAATATATGTTTTTTATATAATTCTCTTGAATACCATAAAATACAGATTTTTGTTTGATACTCAATGTATAAGCTCAAATATATTTTAGTCATAGTGCTAAGCAATCCAAAAGGAAGAAACGAAAACAAAGAGATGATGAAAATATTAATTTCATGGACATAAAAACATAGAGGAAATAAGAATAAATTTTCGAGAAATTCGTTGCCATCATATTGAGAAGCAATGGCACAAAATTCTGGACCAAGAGATTGAAGGATCAAAATCATCTCAGGAAACAAATAAATAAATAAAATAATAAATCAGTGTTTATTGCACAGTTTTGATACTTATATGAAGCCATTTACTAATGAAAAGTATTATGTTAAAGTAGCTTAAATAAATTTTTGTCCTTACTTCAAGAATGGTGTTAATATAATAGTGTAATATATGTGCACTAGTTTCCTCTGTGCATAAATTGGTGATGATTATAATATAAAACTATATTATAAGAATATGTATCATCCCATATGTACTAAAACTGACCTGATATGTATGGCAAATTTACCATGACTCTCACTTTTTAAAAGGTTTATTTTAGAAGCCCTTATTATTATTTTCTCACTCATCAAATTCTATTACAATTTGAACCCTGACTTTTCTGAAAATTTGTTTAGTCCTGAATAAATTTTTTTTTAATCTCTGACTATTTTGAAATTTCTATTTAGTCCTGAAATAACTGCTGTTAAATTCCTGTAATTTTTGAAAACTGTTTCCAGACCTGAATAATTATTAATTAGTCCCTGTAATTTTTGAAAACTATTTTCAGACCTGAATAATTGTTATTTAGTCCCTATAATTTCTGAAACTGTTTCCAAATCTGAAGTATTATTGATTAGTTTCCAAACCTAAAATATTATTGATTAGCCTTTGTAACCTCTGCAAATTTTTTTCAGCCCTAAAATATCACTATTTAGCTCCCACAAGTTTTCTAAAAGGGAAAACAATTTGATCTAGTATGCTAAAATAGTTTAGCTTTCATAAAATAGTCTAAAAACTTATAATAATTTATGCTTGATCCATGTTGAACCCTTAAATGAAACTTTAATAAATTTTAACTTAATCAAAATCATAACCCTAATAGTGTCAAGTTTCGAAGTTTAAATTTGAAACTTGGTTATGGATGAATTGAGACACGTTGTTATTATTTGATACTAATTTTTATGCATGCTATTGATATCACCTCTAGTTAATCAGTATATGCCATGCTTGGACAAATATTGACATAACTGACTTTATTCATGTAGAGACACCATGATATAGGAATTACAACATGAACATCTTAGACATGAACACATGAATATGAAAATGAATGTGAACATGAACATGAATATGAATGTGAACATGAACATGAACATGAAATATTTAAATGGCATGGATAAACACTTACGTGAGACATGTACTTGGAATTACTTGAAAAAGTGGTATATGGTGATTATATGGGCTTGGCAAGGACATGGTGGCATGGTCGTTCTTAGTGTTTGGTTCAAGCAAGGATATTCATGTTCTATAATAATTTGGTTATAAAAACGACAAGACACGGGGTTAATATTGGGAAAATTGATAGTGGAAACTGAGAAAGTGTATCTTGAGTACCCCTACCTATTTACAAGATACGGTGGTGTTTATTTTACATAGTGCATGTCACTTGGTGACATAGGTTATTGATGAGCTCATTTTATTACATACTACTATACTATATTACTCCTGACATGATTTATCGCTGGGATACCTGGACGCTTTTTTGGTAATTTTCAAATAACGATAACTATTGATTGAAATGCGAGAATAGGTTGTAGTGTAGAACAGTGTTCTAAAAAACACGTTATATAACTCGTTATATAACCTAACGCCGACCAATTGTTACGTAACAGGACTAAAAAAACACAATGTTTCATAACTCTGGTTATTTTGCCCGTAACATTCGTTACGTTACGTTATTAACATAATGCACTGTAACTTACGTTACGGTGTAAGTCAACTTTTTATAAACCCCTTCTCAAATTCGCTCGGTGTAGGGCAAAAAAATTCTCCTAAAAAATTATCTCTGCAACCTTGGCGGCGGTGCTGAGAAAAAGAAGAAGAAAAAGAAGAAAGAAGAATAAGACCTACCTCTCGTGATTCTCCATGGTGGTTCTCGCCGGTGTCGTATCCAATCACATGTAAACTCTCTCTCTCTCTGTCTTTGCTCTCTCCCTCCAATCTCAAGGGGAGAGAGAGTGAAATATCTAGGAGGAGAGGGCAGAGAGAGATAATTGCGAAAAATATTGTTGAGATAATATTATCAAAAGATATTGCTAAAAATTATCATGCTTGTTATCATATTTGTTATAATTCAGTTATCATGCTTATTATAATTTGTTATGCTTGCAAACTTATTATGAAATTTGTTATGTTTGCGAATTTAGTATAACTTGTGAATGTAAAAAATTATTGTGATACTTACTAAAAATTGTTATGAGACTTACTAAATATGTTATATATTATTTTGATATTTTTAAATTTTTTAAAATTATTTTTCTATTATAAAAATGCTTAAATATACTATATATTTTATTTTTATTAAATAAATATTAAATCATGTAACCTGCGTTATGTGTTACGTTATAACATATATTAACATAACAAAGCAAATGCATTATTGATATGTTATCGTTATATTAAACATTGGTATAGAACACATTCGTTTTCGCGTCTTAAGACCCAATTGACATACGTAGTCGGAGTAGGATGGGGTATATTCTACTGCACATGACAGTTGGGGTAGTCTCATTAATTAATAACCCATAGGGACATCTTCATATTAACTTTGTAGTTATGTATTGTTTAGCTATACTTGTTATACTTGACTTACTCCATGTGATGGCTATTCTTATACTTCAGTGAATGTCTACTTCTCATCATGACTTGAATAATGAATGACTTATTTCAATAATAAATTCATGCTACAAATACATCGTTATGTAATGAAAATAAGTATCATTAATTGCATATTGTAAGTTCTTTCCTTATTCATGCGTATCTTCGTGCTCTGCACATACTTCCATACTTTCTTTCTTTTACTTGTACTTGTCGGGAGTCTTCTGACTCCATGGGGTTTGCTTGCCTTAGATAGCGGAGAATACATGGAGATATCGACTGAGAATAAAGAGTACTACAAGGATCCAGCTGGAGCTCAGTAGAAGACTTGGAGATTCTTTTAGTTATTTACTTCTTTCATAGATGTATGTATAAGAGAGTTTGGACTCATTTCTCAGTATTTGTATTTGTACCAGTTAATTAGTTTTGTTTCATGTATGTGTACTCCATTTGGACTTGATATATATATATATATATATTAGATAGAAAAAATGGCATAAATATATATATATATATATATATATATATATATATATATATATATATATATATATATTAGATAGAAAAAATGGCATAATTTACAGGTTAGAGACTTAGCATGCTCTTTTAAAGTGTGTCGCCGGCCCAAGTCACGTGCTTTTCTCGTTTTAGTGGGAAGTGGGGCGTGACACTTTTCTTGTGGCTTTGGGTCAATTTGAACTCTTACTTGGTGTACTATAATGAGGGTGACGGCCAGGGTCATCTCTCCTCTCTATAATTATCCACTAATAGAATCACAGAGTAGCCTAGCCACTTTATAACATATGCACTATTTTCAGATATCAATAAAACTTACCCTTACTTTCCAATATGTGTGTGTGTACATACATACATACACACACACACACACACATATATATATATATATATATATATATATATATATATATATATATATATATATATATATATATATATACAACACACACACATATATATATAGATACACACACACATGTGGGCACACACACACATATGAGAAATATGGAGGTAAGTGGCATTGTTGCAGCCTCAGACTCCAACTTTTTAATTTTTTCACGATCCGATCGCACATTATCATCTTCATGTTCTAAGGTGTATACATATAAAAATCACGTGATTTGGAGTTAATTTAATTTATTTTTCTTGGGTTCAAACATTAAAGGTTTTTTAACATAAAACAAAATGGAACGATTAAATCAATGAGTAAACAAACTTCAAATCACATGATTTTTTATGTGTACATCTTAGAACATGAAGATGATAATTTGCGATCGGATCCTGGAATAAAAATCGAGATGTTGGACTTTGAGATCACCCCTCTAGAGAAATTCTTTAGAATATCATGCTAGCTCCATATTCCTCTACACACACACACACAGAGAGACAGAGAGAGAGAGAGATGAGATAGACTTGTGTCATTCCGAAAGGATTCGAAGCCCAATCCTTCCCACTCAAATACCAACATCCGACATTCGAATACAAGATTCATTCCAATAAAGTTGATCTGTATTATTTCAAGTATCTATAAACCAAAAATCAAGTGTTTTGAATATTTTTTGCCCATGCATAAAGTAGGGGAAAAACAGATGGCCTATATAGTGAGTTGGTCAGTTAGACGATGTAGAACATTCGAAACCTAACAAAAATTGATTTGTACGGGTATTTAAATGTTTAGATCATGGTCAAAAGGCCGGATCGAGAATTTGTATGTCTAAATATATAGATCTAACCAACTCACTACTTTCAACCGTCCATTTTGTGCCGCTTGATAGATGAGCAAAAAGTATTCAAACACTTGATTTTTGATTTATAGATACTAAAAAATATAGATCAATTTCAACGGAGTGAATCTTGTATTCAAATATCAGAGGGTTGTATTTGAGTGGGAAGGATTCGGGCTCGAATCCTTCCGGAATGACACAAGTCTCTCTCTCCCTCCTCTCTCTCTCTCTCTCTCTCTCTCTCTCTCTCTCTATATATATATATATATATATATATATATATATATATATATATAAGTAATGATCCGGTGAGAAAGTTGGCTGATGTGAGAAGATGAGAAGGAAGCACAGGAGTCGTTGGATTAATATTTGAGTGGTTGATATTAGTTTTTTGGTGACTAAAACTAAACCCAAAACTAAAATAGTGAACCCAAAAACTAACTTAACCAACTTAAAAACTAATCTCAACCACCCAAAAGATGATCTGACGGCTCTTGTGATTCCTTCTTATCTTCTCACCTAAGCTAACTTTCTCACCTGATCGCTATATATATATACATATATATAGGGGTTACTGTACCTCAGCCGACGGCTGAGAGAGTTTCTCAGCCGGCGGTGACGTGGCTGAAATATGCCACATATCGGTCGCAAAGTGTAGGCGTCAAAAAAATTTAAAAAATCCCGCCTAAAGAATCGTGAATCAAATTGACAAAAATACCCCTTTTTTACTTCTAAACTAGCATAAACTCATCCACAAACAAAATTTACTTAAAGAATTTTCAGTTGAATATATTTACAGTTATAAAATTCGTAATTCTACTACATCGAAAATATAATAGAAAAAATTTGGATCAAGATAATGTAAAATAAACAGCAGCATTGAAAAGTAAAAAACATGTTTGAAACATAAAAAAACATGATATCCTTCAGCACTCCGACGACAGACGCTGTCTTTTTTCACATGCCTTATGTAACAGAATTCTGACCGTTTTACAAATTCCGCGATCATAGTCGCATTCATAGTATAATAAAACTTTCAAACACTACGACCATGGTCGCAGACATAATATAATATAACTTTCATTTTATATGACGACAGCAACACTAATCGCAGTCATAGTATAACAAAACTTTCTATCACTGCGACCATGGTCGCAGACTTAATATAATATAACCTTCAATTTTATATCACATCTGCGACTCTAGTTGCATTCCTTTTTCGCATAAAAATAATAGACGAAACATGCTATCATTCAGCACTGCGATCTCGTTCAGCACTACGACCAAAGTCGCAATCTTTTTTCGCATGCCTTATGTAACAGATTTTTTATAATTTTACAAAGTACATTAGCCATGCGACCCTGAGATCAGTTCCTGTATATCACATCTTATAAAATACTATATTAATTACACTAAATTAAATGAAGTAATTAATATTCTATCTACCATGATACAACAACAGTCTCGAAAAAAGAGATGCACTAATATTAATCTCGATAAAGGAAAGATGTGCACCATACGTAATCTAAAGATATAGGAAAAACATTCTATAAAAAGTTAATTTGTACTTCACGTAGTAAACCTCTGGAAAAAAAAACTCTTCAGATTCTCCCGCTATAACTCTTCAATTAAATATTTAATTTTTTTTTACCACTTCTTCCAATACTCAACTGTCACCTATAACAATTATTATTACTATTCATGTTATTTCACATTATTGACCTTTATATAGTGCTTGTAACTAATACATTATCTCATATCTAAAAACTATATTTTGCTCTTCCTTTTCAATTTGATTTCAAAAACTTCCAGAAAACAATTCATTCTTGAATCATGTCTTCCCCATCTTCTTCCTCTGAACACTCAGATTTCAACTTCAATCATTCCCCACCGGTCCTCTTTCTTCAGGGTATTCTAGTGAATCTGATACCAGTCTGGACTTTACTCCTTTTGACTATCTCACTACATCAAATAATATTTTAACTGATCCTCCTCTTCATTAGGATGATGAAGTTTTCATGTGGCTTAGTGAGGAGAAATTATTCCTCTGCCACTTGAAAGAGACATGCTTGATGAAAGCATGTCCTCTAGTGTTGGAGGCTCGCTTTCACGACACGGATCGGACGAAGAGCTTGATAGAGACGATCCATTTTGGGAGTTTATCGATGAACCAAAAAACCCTCAAAAAGAGGAAGATGATGAGGAAATAAGTAATGAATGGGAAAATGAGGAGAATGAAGACAACGAATCTGCTTATGATGGTGATGATGACGATGATTAGGATTTCTGATCTTCTGATATTCAATGTTATTTTGTCTTCTGTTAAGAGTTTTTAATGCTCTTTTTTTGTAAGGTCTCTTTCTGACCATATTATGTTATAAATAAATTTACTTCTATCTGTAAAATAATCTTTCATATTTTTAAAATACATATAAAGTATGACGTATACTTATTATCTCTACATCTTATCTGTGATAATGGTCGCAGTACTCATATAATAATTACAAATGAAACTGCGACCACGGTCGCTGTCCAGTCATAAACAGTTTGACTGGATAATACTCCGAACATGATCGCAGTCCTCTCAAATCAGTATATTTCACTGTATATCACAAATTATAAAACTGCGACTGCTGTCGTTAAACACTGCGACCATAATCGCATTCATACTTCGCATGCAATAAACAAAAAAAATTCGTAGTTTATAGGCGGCTAAGACAAAAGTTATAGTGAAGAGAAAATATATAAAATCATACGTAAACTGCGACTATAGTATCAGTCCTTAGTCACCGTTATACATTTAACTTAGCAAAAAAATTATCCACAAAAAATGCTGTGTAAGTACTACTACTGCGACCATAGTCGCAGTCCTTGATCGCATGCGATATGTAAAAAAATTTAATAGTTCATAGGCCGCTGAAACAACAGTCACAGTGAAGAACAAATATATAAAATAATACATAAACTGCGATTATAGTATCAGTTTTTAGTCACCGTTATTACATTTAACCAAGCAAAAAAAACGTCCACGACTTGCTCTCGTTAAGCACTGCGATCATAGTCGCAGTCCTTGTCCAAATTCAATATGTAAAAAAAAAATTTATACATTACATGCGAAAAAAAGTAAACTGCGGCTATATTCAAAATCAGTAAATTTCAAATCAGTAAACAAAAAATTAATAAAGAAGCATTCAAATTAGTTTCGTTATTTGATAAAAATTGGTCGCAGTTTACCCGCAGTTATAAAAGATAATTATGACAATATTGACTAACGTCAGAAATACAAAAATAATAAACTATACAGATCCACTGTCTTTTACCGCAGGGGCATTTAGTAATTTCAACTGTTTCAATAGGCGGGGCGTCCTTTCTAGTGTGGCTAATAATGTGCCACGTCACCGCAGGCTAAGAGGGTCTCTCAGCCATCGGCTGATATACATTTTTCTCACATACATATATATATATATATATATATATATATATATATATATATATATATATATATATATATATATATATATATATATATATAGAGAGAGAGAGAGAGAGAGACTTGTGTCATTCCAAAAGGGTTTGAGCCTGAATCCTTCCCACTCAAATTCAACCCTTCGATGTTCGAATACAAGATCCACTCCGTTGAAGTTGATTTATATTATTTCAAGTACCTATAAACTAAAAAACAAGTGTTCTGAATACTTTTACCCATCCATCAAGCAACTCAAAATGGACGGCCGAAAATAGTAAGTTGGTTAGATCTATTTCTTTAGACATACAAATTCTCAATCCGGCCATTTGATTATTATTTAAACATTTAAAAACCTTTACAAACCAATTTTTGTTAGGTTTCAAATGTTCTACACCGTTAAACTAACCAACTCACTATTTAGATCGTCCATTTTTTCCCTTACTTAATGCATGAGCAAAAAGTATTCAAAACACTTAATTTTTGGTTATACATACTTGAAATAATATGGATCAACTTCAATGGAGTGGATTTTGTATTCGAATGTCGGAGGGTTGAATTTGAGTTGGAAGGATTCGAGCTCAAATCCTTTTAGAAGGACACAAGTCAATCTCTCTCTCTCTCTCCCTCTCTCTCTCTCTCTCTCTCTCTCTCTCTCTATATATATATATATATATTATATATATATATATATATATATATATATATATATATATATATATATATATATATATATAGGGGTTACTGTACCTCAGCCTGCGGCTGAGAGAACTCTCTCAGCCGGCGGGACGTGGCAACATCAGATCCACAAATCTGTCATAAATTTTGGCGGACAAAAACCTGAACAATCCCGCCTAATTTAATGTCAGTCACCTCAACATTGTATTTTCCAAAAATACCCTTACTCACAACTTTTTAACTAATGTAAAAACATTTTCTTTTATTTTACCATGGTCGCAGTATTTTTTAAAAAGCGATGTATATGTATGCGACCTTGCTAATATTTTTTAAGCCAAATTTTTTTTTCATACACTATTTGTCGAACTCGTGGAGTTTTATTTTTTTTTTTTGTCTTTTATTTTATACGAATGCGACATTGGTCGCAGTATATGAAAGGTCCTTTTTTTAATTACATACTGCGACATGGGTCGCAGTTGTCTCAATATGCGTTGTAGTGTCCTGCGACCATGGTCACAGTGTATTTAACGTCATTTTTTTAATTCCCGAGACGCAGTTGATTATGTTTGCACTGTAGTCTTATGCGACCTTGGTCGCAGTGTCGACCCGGGTCGCAGTTGTTTATATTTGCACTGTATACTTCTGCGACCATGGTCACAGTGTCGACCCTGGTCACAGTTGTTTATGTTTGTATTGTATACTTATGCGACCTTGGTCGCATTATTGACCCTGATCGCAGTTGTTTATGTTTGCACTGTAGATGATTGCGACCTTGGTCGCAGTGTAGACCATGGTCGCAGGTGTCTATGTTTGCACTATAGACTTATGCGACCTTGGTCGCAATGTCGTTCATTATTTATATTTGCACTGTAAAGCACTGTAGACTTATGCGACCTTGGTCGCAATGTCGTTCATTGTTTACATTTGCACTGTAAATAATTTATAAACAATAACCTAAATCCTATAAACAGCGGCAAAAAAAAAAGGAGAAAATAATAATAAACAATAACCTAAATCTGACAACGAGCGGTCCAAAAATTGCCTTGTGGGCAAATAATAATAAACAATAACAAAAGTTACCGAAAGAGTAGCTTTTCATAAGGGGTATCTAGTAATTTAACTTCTTCCTATAAGCGAGCCGCAAGTTAGTGGGGTGACAAAATTGAGCCACTTCACCGCAGGCTGAGAGAGTTCTCTCAGCCGCAGGCTGATATACATTTTTCTCACACACACACACACACACACACACACACACACACACATATATAGGGGTTACTGTACCTCAGCCTGCAGGCTGAGAGAGTTTCTCAGCCTGCGGGACGTAGCTGAATATATGCCACACATCGGTCGCAGAGTGTGGGCGCCAAAAAAATCAAAAAAATCCCGCCTAAACAATCGTGAAATAAATTGACAAAAATACCCCTTTTATATGACGACTGCGACTTCTAACATTGAAAAGTAAAAAAACATTCCATGGTCGCAGATTTAATACAGAATAAAGAATACCGGAAGAAACATGCTATCGTATAGCAATGCGACCTCCTTCAGTACTGCGACCAAAGTCGCAATCTTAATTGTTCATAGGAGTATCAGGCAAACATTCAGAAATTATACGAAGGACAGTATTTGATGACTAACAGTTGACAATTTATGGTCGCAGTTACTTAATCATTTATCAGTTCCCAATGCGCCTATGGTCGCAATAATGAACTGTTTTGGAGTTCAAAGTATTTAAAATTATAGTGTATTAACTTTTAAACTGTTTTGGATAACTGAACAGTCACCTAGGAAGTATACAATTTTTGGAAAAGGTAGAAAATATATTTGAGAGATATTCACGTGGTCCGAGAGCTTAAACCTTTTGGAATTCCGGGATTAAAAATATATAAAGGGTCATGAGCAAAGGATTAAAAACATACTAAGTTATTTTTGCTCAAACTAGTTACTCTCACTGTTCGGAAAATAGATTCAAAAAATGTCTTCACCACCGTCTTCACCGGAAAGAAGCCAATCATCTAATGATGATTGGATGTTTAGTTCTGAACCGATGTCTCGCTACGGGTCAGAATCTGAGCTTGATACAGACGACCCGTTCTGGGAGTTCATTGATGAACCAAAACACAAACATAAAGAGGAAGAAAGCGAAGAGGAGACTGTCGCTGAAGAGGAGGAAGAGACGGAAAGTGATACGGAAGACGAAAGCATGACTCTTGACGACGAATCTGATTACGATGGTGATGACGAGGATTAAAAGTTTAAAAATTGTATTTTGTTTTTTTTAATATATATAAATATGTTTTCTAAAGTTAATTGTGTGAATTACATTTTTTACTACTATGTCTTGGTTGAAATGCTGTACAATTGTTACAAACCTTCATTTTAAATATTTTACGCTAAACGAATATACTGCGACCATGGACGCAGTTAATAATTATATTACATCACCCGTATAAATGTTTAAAATGAAAGGTTGCGACTTTGGTCGCAGTTGCTGGACGCAGACTTAATAAATACACTGTGAACTTGGTCGCAGTTGCTGGTCTTTAGTCTTAATCAACAACAACACTGCTACCTTGGTCGCAGTTTCTGACCGTAGTATTAATAAAATACACTGCGACCTTGGTCGCAGTGCTGGCGTTTAGTCTTAATAAAATACACTGCGACCTTGGTCGCAGTTGCTGGTCTTTACTCTTAATCAACAACAACACTGCGACATTGGTCGCAGTTGCTGGTCTATATTCTTAATCAACAACAACACTGCGACCTTGGTCGCAGTTGATGGCCGCAGTCTTAAAAATAATCTGCAACCTTGGTCGCAGTTGCTGGTCTTTAGTCTTAATCAACAACAACACTGCGACGAGGTGACACGTCACCGCAGCAGTTGCTTAGTCGCAGTCTTTAGTCGCAGTGTCGACCCTGATCGCAGTTGTTTCTATTTGCACTGTAGTCTTATGCGACCTTGGTCGCAGTGTCGTCTCTGGTCCAAGTTGTTTTGTTTGCAATGCATGACTGCGACCAAGGTCGTAGTTTATTAAAAAATAAATATGCTTTTTATTTATGTCCAGGCATTTATCTCCAGGCATGTGAAAATGATACAAAACGCTCTCTTATACAATAAGATTGAGTGTTACAATATAGCAGTACAAAGAAGATTAAACATCAAAAGAGCCCTTGTTGACTAAGAGCAGTGGTGTTATTGAGGTCTTTTTATTTATGTCCAGGCATTTGCCTCCAGGCATGTGAAAATGATACAAAACGCTCTCTTATACAATAAGATTGAGTGTTACAATATAGCAGTACAAAGAAGACTAAACATCAAAAAAGCCCTTGTTGACTAAGAGTAGTGGTGTTATTGAGGTCGCAGTTTATTAAAAAACTGTGGACGACGAGGACCATGACTTCTTCCCTTGCGAACGATGAGGTCTATGACTTCTTCCCTTGCGGACGAACATCGATCAAGTTCGCCGGCGAAAATATTCTCCCAGGGGCCCAGCGAACCTGAAAAAGGACAATCAAGCTCTGGGTCATCTTCGTCCATAGGGTCATCTTCATCCATGGAGGCAGGCCCCTGTTAGAGACTCTCAAGAAGGTGGGAATTCTCAGAGCAATTGCTCTCGAAAGAAAACAGTCTAAGTATGGGCTGTTAAAAAAGGTAGGCAGCCCATAATAACCATAATTAATGGTTCATTAATTAGAACCGTCGGCTTTAATGGTCTCCAACCGCCAGCGCCGGTTTGGCATTAAAAGACATTAACGCCTAAACCCAATGAAGAGCCGACGCGTAGACAACGTAGACTTGACGTTTAAAGATCTCATAAAATCTTTATGACAGCTCGCGTCTGTCGGGCAATTAACCATGTACACTGCGACCAAAAGTCTCTGACTAAGGTCGCAGTTTAAATGTACACAGCGACCAAAGTCTCTGACTAAGGTCGCAGTTTAAATTAAACTATAAAGTAGAATTTTATCGCAGGCTGATAAAATTAATCTGAAAAGATTTTATATTTTGAGAAAAAATTTTATCGCAGGCTG
The DNA here is from genome assembly GCA_038442645.1 of Agave tequilana. Lineage (NCBI taxonomy): Eukaryota > Viridiplantae > Streptophyta > Magnoliopsida > Asparagales > Asparagaceae > Agave > Agave tequilana. The sequence continues at coordinate 28,692 of JAVJIF010029593.1, read as the reverse complement.
AAAAGTAGAAACTAGATCTTTCATAAAAGAGGTAAAGAAATAGGGCGAAAAGTAATTTATATACAATAACCTAAATCCTATAAAGAGCGGCAAAAAGGGGGAAAAATAATAATAAACAATAAGGAAAGTTATCGAAAAGGGGGTATTTGGTAATTTAACTTCTTCCTAAAAGCGGGCCGCAAGTTAGTAGGGTGACAAAATTGAGCCACGTCACCGCAGGCTGAGAGAGTTCTCTCAGCCGCAGGCTGATATACATTTTTTCTCATATATATATATATATATATATATATATATATATATATATATATATATATATATATATATATATATATATATATATATATATATATATATATTAGGGGTGGCAATTGGGTCGGGTCGGGTCTTAAATGGGTCGACCCATAATCGGGTCGGGTCGACCCGACCCATTTATTTATATGGGTCAAAAATTCAAACCCAAACCCGACCCAGTATTATGCGGGTCGACCCGACCCAACCCATTTGACCCATTTAACTAAATGGGTCGGCCGGGTTGGGTCGACCCGTTAGACCCAATGACCCATTTGAATGACATGTTTCAGTACAAAGAAAGCTGATAACAAAGTTATGAGATACATATTTACTCAGATACCAAGAAAATTGAAATTTATAACAAAAAGCAATGGTCCAAGAGACAAAAAAGCCGTGATGGGCTAGTACATTTCACAGAATCCATTAGAGTTTTGCTCAGCTACGTTTTTTAAAGCTTCAAAATATGAAAATCTAACTCAAGCCACTGGCTTCTGTTAAAAAAAAAAATTGCCAGTGAAACGGCTTAATAGGAAGATCAAATATGGGTATCTTGCTGACTGACTTTAACTTTCTTCTTGGTCCACAGCCTGTCAAGAGCACTATCAGTATCGGCCAGTAAAATACCAAAACCAACATAAGAGGGGAGATTAGTCATTCATTAAAAACAAAGAGAAAGAAAGAGGGGTGGTTTTTATTTTTATTTTCCACCAAGGTTTACGTTTTTTTTTTTTTCTTTCTCTGAAAGAAAAATTTTTGGCTACCCAGGATTCCTTTGGATCGGATGGTGTGATAAATGATTCCCAAAAAAAAAAAACTCTGGATCAAAAATATAAAAAGGTAAATGGGTCTTAGCGGGGTTAGCAGGTTTGGTGGGTTTGGGTCGACCTGACCCATTTATTAATCGGGTCTGGTGGGTCGACCCGATTACAACCCAAACCCGTATTGCTCAAACCCATACTCACTTACTCTGGGTTGGGTCGGGTCGGGTCTGGCGGGTCGGGTCTGAATTGCCCCCCCAGTATATATATACACGCGCATATACATACATACATATACATACACATGCACACACATATACATATAAATGTGCGTGTGTGGATAATTGGGATATATTTGTTGGCATGTTTATGTGCAAATCTAGTTCCACGGATGGATGTAAGCAGATGTGATACAGATTGAACGGAACATTTGTTTTACCATATTTGTATTTAGAATCTTTTATCACATAAAAAATTAGATATGGCTAATTTTCAGAAAGATAATCTAGTATCCATATTTGGCATAAATGGACACAAATGCAGATCGAGTATATAATACGAAATAATGAGTTTAAAAATAAAATAATTAAGTAGTTGATCCTGAATGTTTTGTCATCCCTATTTTTATCAAGATGTAGAGTGATTGCCCAAAAAATAAGAAAGATATAGGGTGTTTTGTGCAAGCGAAAAGACATCCCAACAGAATCACGTAGACCCTAATTAATTTGTCGAGTTTGGGCTAGCAAATAAGTATTATTTTATAGATACATGGATCATGATCCAGAGTGAATAAATATAATTGTGTTACAGTAAAACAGATATTTGTATCTGATTTGTATCGAAATGAAAACGGAGTTCTTCCGTGATCTCTCTCCTCCCAATAACACAAGTCCATGCAAGTGTCATTGTAGCCCAGTGTATCTAAGTGTTTATTGCAGTGGGCGAGGGGTTTGGAGTTGAAATCCCGTTTGCATTAGGTTACAGTCTATATTTGTTTAAAAAAAAAAAAAAATCTATAGATTCTTTTTCCTAAAAATTGAAGGAAAAAAATTGAATTGAACCATACTACTTGGACTCTACTTTTTGCGCTCAAAGTAAACTCAAAAGAGAATGTAACGTGGGGCTTTATTTTAAAAAGTGCGTGTACAATGACGAAGATTAGATTATGTGTATGTATTATTTCCCAAGTTACTCTGTTTGACCCGAAGGGGACGCAAAAGGGATTATTCAAGTGCTACATGACCAACACGAAGTTGTTGATGCTCCAGTCTTACTGGAGGATACAAGGTGGTTGCTGAGACACTCGAACGTGGACAGAATCTCACACATTCACCGAGAAAGAAATAGCCGGTGCCGATTGGGTGACGAAATGGTGAAGGAGATTGGTCATGATGTTCTTCTACTGCATGGTTTTCCTCCAGCTTTACGTCTCCTTCTGGTTTCGCTCACTCACATGTCGCCGGTTCGAGTAACAGTAGGTATCTTCATGCGCCTGTTAACTAGCCAAAAAAAAAAAAATAAAAAGTCTCTGCTGCGAGGGGAGTGAGTTTTGAGAGATTGTAAATGGCCCATGAATTCCTCTTGGAGTAGTAAAATATATGTGTGTGTGTGTTTATATATATATATGAGTGTATATATGTGTGTGAATATGTGTGTGTGCGCGTGTGTGTATATATGTATTATTTTCTTAAATTCGATTAATAATATTCAAAAAAATTTATATTCCCTTGCGAGCTGAATCAAATCTCAATTTTATCTTGATTTGTTTGATTAGAAAAATATCAATCCTCGGTAGAAACTGATATGTTTTAGTAGCTCCCACCAGATCGTATCATAATTCTCATTAATTGCGAGTAATGTTAGGTGATTAAGGGACCTACCTTGTGCGTTTTACAAAAGATTTTTTTTCCTTAATTTTGAAAGAAAATTTAAAAATTATCCCGCGTTCTCCCTCACATTTATTTTCTCTTCTCTATCACTTTCCCTGCAATTAAATTCATCTGCAGGGTCAAACATAGCAGGGCCTACAAGCCACTGTGTAGCCTTTAAATGAGTGCTGTTTGAGTAAATGATAAATACAAAAATCTCTAGGGATGTAAATGGATTTAGGTTTATACGAAAGAATTCGTATAAAAGCCTAATTACAATTAAACAACAAAAAAGCCAGATTCAATAATTACTGTAAAAAATTAGGGTGACCAATTGAGCCCATTTTTGAGAAAATTGGACATAAGGTTTGTTAAGAAGAAAAAATGGTCCTAATAAGTGAACTTAATTAAATACACTGTACAAATCCCAAAAAGAGTGATGTTTGAGTAGAGTTTGTAATCTCTTTCACTTCACTGATTAAAATTTCTTCCAGCTGCAGGCAATGCGGTTGGAAGAAAAAGACCTCGATATTTGTCATGCTTCTATCTCGGTAACTACATGTCATTGTCTCCACTGTTTGGTTGTCGTAACTGGCCGTAATTCGTAAGTCGTAATTAGTAAAGTTTTTTACAGTTATAAATGAGTTACATGCATGTAAGCTTTATGGTGTTTCGTTGGTAATATAAAGTTGTAAGTGGAAAAGTGTATTGTGTTTTATGATATTTGGTTGTCGTAATGTGTAGGTCGTAAGTGAAAAAGTTGACCACAAAATTAACTATTTGGTGTTTTAAAAAGTTTTAATATTGCAAATAAATATTAAAAATGCTAAATATTAAAAAAATTTAATATTAACATAAAAAAATAATACAAATTTGTATGACCACAAAATTAACTGTAACTGGGCTGTAAGTGAGTGGTAATTGAGTTGCAAGTGAGTGATAATTGGATTGTGTAAGCCTTTTACGAATTACGGTCCAAACAAACGCCGTAGTTGTAACTGGGTTGTAAGTCGTTTACGATTTACGGACTTTTACGCGAAACAAACGGCCCTTAAGTACATTAAGAACTTGCCAAAGGATTCCACCTCATTATAGTTGAGGCTGCTTCTAATTATTCCTGTGATGCATATGCAGGCGGATAGCTATTCATGACTCTAAAATGAATTGACGACTATCTACTCAAATTTAATGGGATCTAAATTGTTTGTTGGCACAGAAAAGACTGCAGGCCCCCGCTACTACAAATTGACCTGGTTCACAGTCGTTTTAGCCTTGTCAGAGGCTGTGGAGATTATGACAGGCTTGCACAGAGCCTTGTTAGCCTTGCTCATGTTGACCCAAGGGTACAGTCACTCTAGTTGTTTTGATAATTATAAAATTCATGTTGTGTTGGTACTAACAACTTTGTTTAAGTGCTTCTAAACTTTAGGTTTTAAGAGTTAGTGTTTGCTTCACTCTTCCTCTAAAGGAAGGTAATAGAGTACTCCAGTTAATTCAAGCATGAGGTTCAAGCTTAAAAGATCAAGACATTTGAAGAACCCCACTTGAAGAACACTTTGAGTTGGTAAAATATCTAGTTGTAAGAATTAGTATGTTTAAAGTTCAAAGTGATAGATTGAATGCTCAAGAAGTTTTCACGCACACAAAAAATTTTCCACAATTATTGTAGTTTATATCTTGATATATGATATCATGTTCTATAGATGTGTTTCATATCTTAATGTGTTTACTATTCATCTATGCTTTTAGAAAATCAAGAAAAGTTTTTGAATTTACAAGTTATTGAGATTTTGGGGCAAGTCTCGTTGATTGCCTGGTGGACCGATGGTGTGCAGAGCTAAACTATGTGCTCTGCTCGGCCGATTGTCCGGTCGACCGAACATGCACAAAGTTGTGCGCAGACTTGGCTCTTTGACCAGTAGACCGCCTAGTCGACCGCATGTCAGAGTTCAAGTTGTGAGCTATATCGGCCAGTCGATTGCCAGTGTGAGTTCAGTTTAAACTCTGTTTGCCCCCTGGTCGGTCGACCGCCCGGTCGACCACTGGCGGCTATATTGTGTTTAGCCTTGTCGGTCAACCACTAGTGTACCCAAATTTGGAATTCATATTCCAATGGGCATTTTCTGTTTTAAATTATTTTGTCTTATTTCTAAACGGGTATATTTCACTTCATCAATGATTTAACAACTATATTATGTTTAGATTAACTCTCTAATGATATTTACCTATTGCCTATAAATAGGGGTCATTTGTGAGTTTTAATTACTAAGAAAAATCAAGATTATTAAGAGAAAATTTGTTTGAAAAGTTTCAAATTTCTATTTTTTAAAGTGCTCTCATTTCAAATCATTTTCTAAAAGTTTTTCAAATTCTAAGAGTTTCATTTTTCAATTGTTCTCTCACAACTTCTTGAGCCAAAATCTTCACTTTATTCTATAGGAAGTTGTATTGAGAGAGTTTGTGATCCTTGTAGTCACCAAGTGTTTCGTAAACTTATTCTTTGTTGTGCTTTCCTCTTGTGTTGAGGATTAAGATTGGAGTTGAGGCTCCGGATCTACTGAGATCCTTTGTAGTTGAGTTCTTGAGAAGTTGATGAAAATTATTCATTGCGGTGAAGGCGGGGACGTAAAGCAGTGGCTCAAACTTTGAAACATTATTTTTATGTTTGTGATTGTTATTCTCTCTCCTCTCACTCACTCTTGTTTATATTCTTGCAAATCTTCTATTGCTTATAGTTGTTCTTGAATGCGTGCAATACTTGCTATATTGACATTGTTTTAGTTTATGATTTTACTTATAATATCAAGAAGGAAATTGCTCATCTCAACTCTTATTCAAGAGGAATATTGAGGAGAAGTTCAAAGCTCTTCACGGAGTATCCGGCTTCACTTCTTGATTTTGATTGAGCCGCATAGTTGTATTTTTGATTATTGTGTTTCTGCATTTCATTTTAGCATCACCTATTCACCTCTCTTTAGGTGATTTCAGCTCAGAGCCCTGTTCACCCTACAAGAGGCATGATTCGAAGAGTTAGCCAAAGGAGCTTCGGCTAAAGAGAGTTTCCTATACTTGCACACGCAAAGAGGGCTTATGTTGCTCAAAGAGCGAAGTTGTTTGGCGGTAGACCCGAGGGTCTTATTGTCGCATTCCAACACTATTTTTTTCATTAGTGGAGAAGGTATTTCCTAGCAGAGCCGCCTTCTTTTTTTCATTGAAAAGTTTGTTGTGTTTTTGAAAACTTAAGAGAGAAGAAATACAAGTAATTTAAACAGAAAATTATAAGTAATAATCTTCTACTAAAATTGATTCCGAGAAAGTGTGCCGATAAGAATCTGATCAACGCGATCACTTTGTCCTATCGACGATGTGACCAACAAGGTTCGAATCTACAGCAAGGAATTTCTTCTCGCCTGATCTGAAAATTTTCTTAAAGTTGAAGGATTAGGGTGTCGGAACCCTGTGTTAATCTTTGAGGATGAGGAAAAGATTCTCTCTATGCTCCTGGAAAGCAAAAAGTGGCTTCTTTAGTACATCTTGTACGTGTTGGCTCTACATTCTTGTCTCTGTCACCCTTGCCTTAGCCTGCTGGTGGGATATTTACAGGTTCAACAAGAGTAAGCGTCCCCCAAAAATCGGCAAAAGTTGTTAAATGAGGTTGCAGATAGCCTGTAACGCCTGTCCGGTGAGGCTAAAGTAGCTTTTGGTGAGGCTCGACTAGCCTTCGATAAGGCTAGCCAACAGTCGTTGGCTTAAAGGAGTTATTATCCCCTTGATCCTCTTAATGAGATATTTTAATGGATGTAACTGCACATTAAAAGTAGTCAATCTCACTAAATTAGTAGGAGAGGAATCAGCGAAAGCTGTTAAATGAGGCTTAAAATAGCCTATAATACCTGTCCGGTGAGGCTAAAACAGCCTTTGCCAAGGCTACGCTTGCTTCTGGTGAAGCTAATCAATAGTCCTTGGTTTTAGGGGAGTTATGATCCCCTTAATTATCTCATCTTAATGAGGGATATTAATGGGATATAACCACCCATTAAAAGAGGCAATCCACCCCTACTAAGTTAATGGAGGTGTACCCACAATCCTAAGGTATTTGAAAAGGTCAAAAAACCTGCAACATCGCCTGTTTGGCAACGCTAAGCTTGTAGCTAAGCTAAACTTGAGGCGAAGCTAGGCTTGTGGCAAATCTAGCTAGATTGGCGATGTTAGCCTATTGAACTGAATTAATGACCTTTTAGGCTTATTTAAGCCTGTTTAAAGGTGTGTTTGACCTCTTTACACTTAGGGTTGTTTGTTTGGACGTAAAATTCGTAAAAGGCCATAATTTGTAAATGACTGACAACTCAATTACAACTACGGCATATGTTTGCACCGTAATTTATAAAAGACTTACGTAACTCAACTATCACTCACTTGCAACCCAATTATCACTCACTTACAGATCACTTACAGTTAATTTTGTGGTCATATAAATTTGCCTTATTTTTTTGTTAATATTAATTTTTTTAATATTTAGCATTTTTAGTATTTATTTGCAATATTAAAAATTTTTAAATCACTAAATAGTTAATTTTGTGGTCAACAATTTCACTTATGACTTAAATATTATGACAACCAAACACTATAAATACAATACAATTTCTCACTTATAACTTTATATTGCCAACCAAACACCGTAACTTACATGCATGTAACTCATTTACAACTGTAAAAGAATTTATCAATTATGAGTTACGAATTACGGCCAATTATGACAACCAAACAGACCCTTAGTTGGATTCAGTAGGGTCTAGATGACTGATCTATTCATCGTGGATTGATGCAAGCCTGGCAAAGCATGAACTGATTGTCAAATTGTCTGTGATTTGTCTTTTATAAGTGTCGACACGTTAGACGTTGTACAAACTAACTGAAAAAGCTACTTGCGATTTTGTCTAATAAAAGTATCAACAGTCTCGTGTCAATAAAAGATCTAAAGCTATTGGATTAAAATCTCATGAATATCATGAATTAATGCAATGTTTATTTCTGGTAGTTATACATTCTATACTTTCGAAACATATCCGACATACCATTACTCGCCTTTGCATTTTCTTCAATGCAGTATGTGGCAGGGTAATTGACCCTAAGAAAATGTAAGAGTTACAGAAGGATATTGTGGTTATGTTATGTCAGCTTGAGATGTATTTTTCACCTTCATTTTTTGATACCATGGTACATCTAACTGTTCACTTGGTTAGAGAGATCAAACTATGTGCTTTGGTCTTCTTAAGGTGGATGTATCCATTTGAGCGATACATGAAATTATTAAATGGGTTTGTGAAAAATCATAATCAACCTAAAGAATGCATTATTGAATGTTACATATATGAAGAGGCAGTTGTATTTTTCAGTAAATATTTAACCAATGTTGAAGTTATAAAACTTCCTAAGTCTCACTATACTAAGAGAAAAGATAGCAATGGTACAAGGGAACTTCGAATGGATATTATCAGTAAAGACTTATTTTATCAAGCATATAGATATGTCCTGAATAAAAGTGATGAAGTACAACCTTATATAAATAAGTATATATACTATATAAGGCACATCAATCCAGTTAGATTAAGGAAGGAGAAGTGGATAATAGATGTACACAATAAATCATTCATTAATTAGTTCAAAAATCGAATTGATACTCAATTAACAAATTTAATAAATTTATTTTTAATACTTTGAGGTGGTTAGCACATGGGCCTCACACGATTATGTTATCTTACTATGGGTATTCTATAAATGGCTACTGTTTTTTACACAAAAGCACACATGATGATAAGTATATTGTACAAAATAATGGGGTGACTTGAGTGGTATAATCAATGTATATTTTCAATGCCAATGACAAAAATATAGTATTTATAAGCATGTCATACTATGGGTTGATTAAAGACATATGGGAGCTAGATTACACAATATTTTGTATTCTTGTGTTCTTGTGTAAGTAGTGGAGAATAGCCATAGCATCAAGGTTAGTATCAAGGTTGACGAGTCAAGATTCATTCTACTTGATCTTAGCAGAGAGGGTCATAAAGATGACTCATTCATATTGGCATCACAATCAAAACAAGTATTTTACATCACAAATCTTACTCATAAAAAGTAGTTCATTGTTCTCTCGACAAAAACAAAAATACTACTAATTGTGAGGATGAGAATAATACTGGAGATAATATTGATGAGGTTCCATCCTTTTCTATTGGATTAACAAGAGGGCATAATATTGATATTACTGAAGGTGATGATGCCGAAAAAGATATTTATATGTTAGATGATCATTTTGAAGGAATATTGATTAAGAAAACTAGTAAAAAATAAATAAATAAATAAAGGTAGAGCTATTTAAACTCAAATTATTTCAATATCTTGCATATTTGTTTTTAATATTTATGTTCATTAGTTGTTTCTTGATATTACTTTTTCGTTAATAGCTTGCATTTTTGAATACTTGTTTAATTTTAACGTTGCTAATGCTTTTGTTTATTCTCTTTAACAGGCATATGGATCCATCAGGTGCGACTGAAAAAACTTCAAAGAGGACTCGAGGTGCAACTCGCATGAGAGACCTGCTCTTAGGGAGAAATCGTGACATACGACTTGTTGTGAAATTCAACCATGTAAATTTTTCTCTTAGTAAGATTGGAAGAAATTTGAGAGCTATGTTGGATGCATTACTCATGAGAAAGTCCCTATTGACATTCCTAATTGGCGTTCAGTTTGCAAGGAGTTGAAGAATAAGCTTTGGAATGATATTTTGGTAAAAAATATTTTATAAATGTAATTGTCGATATATTTATTTACACTTTTTAAATATTTTTTAATATTTTTGTTACTTATTGCTGACTATATTTGAATTAGAAAAGAAGCAGAAGAAAAACATACTGAAAGACGGAGAAAAAAATGGAGATATTTCAAAACTTATTTGACAAGGCATTACATTAACAAAGATTAACTAAGAGTCCTCCAGAATTTTATGATTTCATTGAGCAAGTAGTTTGGGATAACTGTGTAGTTTGGGATAACTGTGTAGTATTACCTACAACTACAGAGTGCCAAGTTGACACAACATAAGACATAAATTATTATATAGTTAAATTATTTTATTTTAAATTTTAATAAATACTTATTAAATAATTTTTTAATAGGCCGAAAGTAAAAAAAGAAAAGGGATCTTCAAAAGGAATTTAAATACAAGTATTTGATATCACGCAAAGGATATGGGCGTTTGGAACAAGATCTAATAAGCATATGTTTTATTTGTTTAATTTTAATGTATACATATTATTTAATAGATTATTATTGATATTTGTATGTTGTTTTGTAGAACAGCTTGCTAAAAAATCATCAGAGAATGGTTCACTAGTCTCCACTATTTCTCAGATGAATTATGGAAAGTTGCTAGGATAAAAAAGATGATGAATATATCATGCAGACGCACAAGAAGTTGCAAAGACAATTGTAAGTTCTTTTATTTAAAATGAATTATCATTATTTTTTTTATTTCAGCATTTTTTTAAGTGTTAACATTTAACTTTTTCCCTTAAGATTCTCTTATTCAGTTGGCATCGCAGGGAGATATTCATTCAGAAGGGAAGAATGATATATTAAGCATGGCACTGAGTCACAAGCACCCTGGTTGTGTTAGAAGCGCCAAACAGGAGGCTACTATTATCAACTTCTTCCATCAACCTCGTGGACATGTTCCTCTTTATCAAGTGAGGAATTGAATAGATTGGTGGATGGCGATGAAAGTGGGCGACGTATACATGCGAGAAGAATACCCCACATATACGCTATAAGCCTTATGTAACTTGAAATAACTATATAAATAACCTATGTTACTATATAACATATAGAATTTTCACCCAAGATAATATTATTCTATGAAAAATCAAATAGAACGATATCGAGCCCAGTCCATAGAGAATCAAGAAATCAACAGGAATAAAAGAGAAGCTAGAATAATGCCCAAAGCAAGTGATTAAGCAGAGAGAAACTTTGGGTTTCTCGCAATACATATGATCCTCATCAGACACCTGGTCAACAGAATAAAACATCCTTATACCTGGATATGCAAATCCATGGTCATCAGAAAGTCACCTAATGAGTGGTAAAATGAAGAAGGGACACACATATATAAATGGTATTGATTGTAGAAATGCGAGAGAAATACATTGTAACTTAGGGCTAACGGGTCGTGTCCACGAGGAGGAATGTGATAAAAGCATTTTGATGTTTTGTTTTAAAAATAAGAATTGGTGTTGGTGTTTTTAATTGAAAAGAAAATGGAGAGTAGAGAAGTAAATTTAAAAACTTGAAAATTTGGAGAAGATGATTTTAAAGGAGTTTGAAAATGTTGTGTTTGTTTGTACTTAATAAAGAAGGATCCGGGCTCACTATTCTATTATTCAACCATGTGTTGTTCTCTTGAGAGTTAAAATGCCTCAATGAGATCGTAGGAAAAGATTTTAGTCTTGTAAATAGAGATCAAGTAAAACTCATAAGATGATTTTAGAAATCAAACTTTAGTTTTGAAATCTTTCTTTGAGTTGAATGTTAAACCATCAAAGCAATAAAGCAAGCATGGAATAAAAATAACTTCTTTTTATGATCAACTTCAAGAGTTAGTTCAAATCTAATCCCATCCTCATGTGCCTTTAAGAACACTGACCAATATGCAAGGCTTAATCTAGGCATTAATTGTTGGAAAGAGAGAGGTTATTGCTGAGGAAGTCGAAGAGGATCGTCGAGGGATATCGTCGAGGAAGTCGGCGAAGAAAGACGAAGGAAGCAGCAGCAGAAAAATAGCTAACAGCAGCAGGAGCAGAAGTTCGGTCGACCGCCGGTCGACCGCCTGCAGTAGCAGGTGCTCGGTCGACCGGCCCGGTCGACCGACGTGCACAACGTGCACAAGGATGGAGCTCGGTCGACCGCCCGGTCGACCGACTGAAAGGACCCAACTCTCTGTTGGGCGCCCGGTCGACCGACCGGTCGACCGGTGGAAGGGGTCGGTCGACCGCCCGGTCGACCGACAAGCGGGTTGCGGGCTGCGATTGCTGATTTAGAAATCTGTTGTATTTAAAGGGCTGTTGTTATTTTCTAGGGTAAGTATCTTGAAGGAGGAAAAACTAGAGCTCTCTTAAGATCAGAGGTGCTGCTAGTATTGTAATCGATCTTCCAAAGTAATATAATCTCTCTTTGATTGCCCCGAGGACGTAGGCATTGAGGTCGAACCTCGTTAAATTGTTGTTTTCATGTGCTTTCTCTAGTTTGTGATATTTGTGCTGGTTTGGAGATTGTTCTTCGTGCTTGGGAGATTCAGGGATTCCTCTTCTGGTTGTTGTCGTTGGCACAACAAGTGGTATCAGAGCTTCCCAGGTTTCGCTTGGGATTTTTCTGGAGATTCGGAGGGTTTCAGGATCTAATTCGGTGGAGATCGTGTGTCGATCTCAGATCAGAGGTAGTTGTGTTCGGGGGATCGTGTGTCGATCTCGGAAGGACGCAAGGAGTGCTCAAGGAATCGTTGGTGGAATAGATCCGATGAGAAACTCAATCTAGGGTTTCGGGAAAAAGGTAAAAATCAAATTTTTATCGAAGTAGTGATCTATTTCCAGTTGGTTGTTTTTCCGCATAGTTAGAGGATCAAGTAATCTAGATGGCAGATGAAATTGCTTCAGTTAAGATCATGAATCCTCATCCGAGGATTGATGTAGTAAAGTTTAATGGCACAAATAATTTTGGGATGTGGAGATGTGAGGTTATGGATGCCCTGAATGCATCGAACCTCGATGATACTCTCCTTCTGGAGAAGAAGAGAAGCACGACAACTGATGAAGAGTGGGCAAAGATGAATAGGTCAGCGTGTGGGTTGATTCGTTCATGTTTATCGCAAGACATAAAATATCTTGCACAACATGAGACGTCGGCTAAGCATCTGTGGGAAACCCTTGAGAAGAAATATCTGACGAAGAGTGTCAAGTCAAGATTGCAGCTTAAGAGTAAGCTGTACCGGTTTCAGATGAAGAAGGGGAGCACAGTGAATGAGCATATCAACCGATACACGAAGCTTCTTACAGATTTGGTGAACGTGGATGTCATGGTAGATGAGGAAGACAAGGCGATAATCTTCCTGAACTCACTCCCGGAGGAGGAGTATGAGACATTCACTCTGACCTTTATCAATGGTAGGCAGACTCTGGACTATCATGAGGTGTCGTCTGCACTGACAAGTTATGAGATGAGGAGAAAGGAGAGACATCCTTCTCAGTCAAGCTCATCGGCGGAGGCGCTGGAAGTAAGAGGCAGGGGTTCATCGAGGAAGGGCAAGGAGGTGAGAGGAAGATCAAAGTCCAGGCCGGGTTTCAGGGATCTTAAGAGAAACCAGTGTGCCTTCTGCAGAGAGATAGGGCACTGGAAAGTGGACTGTCTGAAGTTCAAGGGGAAGAAGAAGGAGTCGAAGGCTGAAGCAAATCTATCAAAGGTGACAAATACTCAGAGGAGTAGTTCACAGGCAGATGGATCAGATTCGGACTCGTCAGGTTTCTCGTTTTCAGTCAGTTCTCCCATCATTAGTAACTCATGGAAAGATGAGTGGATTCTGGATACAGGTACAACATACCATGTGTGCCCTAATCGGGGCTGGTTTTTCAGCTTTGAGAAGCTGGAGGGGTGTTCGGTCGTTATGGGCGATGATCACCCATGTAGCATGGAGGGTGTAGGTACAATCCGAATCAGGATGTTTGATGGGATAGTAAGGAGCTGAAGGAAGTGAGGTATGTACCTCAGTTGAAGAGAAACTTGATTTCCGTAGGAGCTTTGAAGCATCGGGCATGGTGATATCTGTTCGAGATGGCGATCTCAGGATGATCAAGGGCTCGTTGGTGGTGATGAAGGGTGTCCGCCAAGGCAACCTCTACTACTTGAAGGGTAGTACGATTACAGATCAGGTGGAGACTTCGAGTTCCTCAGATGATGGTGGCCCGGAGGTCTGGCAGGGAAAGGTCGGATAGGAAGAAGAAAAGTCTTTGCTAGCTCCTACAAAGATGGAATCGCTGGAAGGTGCTGCTACCTGCAAGTTGGAAGGTGGACACAACGTTCTGGACAAGAAGAAGGTGAGATTCAGCACCAGTACTCACCGCAAAGAAGGACTTCTTGAGTGTGTTCACATGTGCATTTGGGGACCTGCTAAGTCGGCATCGCTTGGAGGTCACAGATACTTTGTCTCTTTTGTTGATGGTTCATCTAGGCAGGTTTGGATATATCCCATGAGACAAAGGGGTGAAGCCCTAGATGTGTTGGTGAAGTGGAGAGGAAGGATGGAGAGGCAGATAGGTAGGAAGATCAAGGAGCTAAAGATTGGTAATGTTGGAAAAGACATGTACCAATTCCTACGATTTGGCCAGAACACCGGAATTGTTACTCACTTCACAACAGGTACAGATGGGTTGGCTAAAGATGTAGTCCGTTCCTTGCTGGAGAAGGTTCGGCGGTTGTTGTCTAATGCAGGATTAGACAGGTCGTTTTGGGTTGAGGCGACTGAGTATGCTAGCCATCTCATGAATAGATCGACTGCGATAGGAGGTAAAGCTCCATTGAAAATTTGGTCTAGGAAAGCTGCTCAAGATCATGGTGTGCTGCGGGAGTTTGGAAGTCCGACCTATTTCAGTGCCAAGAATGGCAAGGTGAATCCGCGAGCAAAGAGGTTTGTCTATTTGGGCGTCAAGAGGAACAGTTACAGGTTGTGGGACCCCGAAGACAAGAAGATCGTGATGAGCAGGAATGTCATATTTGGAGAGACTTCAGTGCTGAAGTCTACTGTCTCTCAGCAGGTGGAGAGGACAGAGACCATGGAAGGATCGCAGCGGGTGGAGGTTGATGCTACTTCATTATCTCCAGTTGGTTCGGCATTTGAGGAGACTTCATCGGAGGTGACACCGGGTGGAGATCATGAAATCAAGGGGATGCTGAACAGGTCGAAGACATTGCTGAGGATGTCGAGTTGTTTGCAGCCATTGGAACCAAGGTGAAACCACGCTTGTGGGGAAAGAAGCATGAATCTCAAGCTTGTGATCGCGACAAGCTGCAGTTGAAGGCCGTTGTTCTCCATGATGGTCGTAAGGAGGTTCATTTGACTCAGCCTGACAGGTTCGCTGCTACAATACAGGTACCAGTGTTTGAGCTTGATGAAGCTCATCTCAATGAACTACGGTTGGCTTGATCCTTTTGGACAAAGGTACATAGGCAGCCGTAAAGGCGCAGCCATTTGTTGATGCAACTCTTATGAATCTATTTGGGTTCTCGAGAAGCTGTTATGGATCTTCACGTAGAGGTGAAGAGTTGTGGCCGATGGAACTTCACGTAGAGGTGGAGAAGCTTCACGTAGAGGTGAAGTGTTGTGGCCAGTTGTATCTCATGTAGTGGTGAGGTGTTGTGATCTCGATGAACAGGTTGATCTTCCGGTGAGAAGATGATGAGCTTGCATAAGGAGTGGTGTGCATCCAGTTGAAGCCGATGATGGTGTTTGGTGTACTCTACGCAGACTTGATTGGACCGTCAGTGGAAGACAGGTAGACTAGATAGAGCTAGTCAGTTGGAGAGTCAGTGTTGGCTCGTGAGGAAGTCTTCATGAGGTCTTGAAGTTGCGAAGTAGAAGCCATGTTGGTGATCGGCATGTATGAAAGTTCTCCTAAGGTGAAGTGTAGGAAAGGCATGTGTGGTGCTTTCCATTGGATAGCTGAGCTAAAGATTCCAAGCCGAGATCGTGTGTCGATTTCGCCGAGATCGTGTGTGTCGGTTTCGTCCGGTGCGCGCAAGCCGAGATCGTGTGTCGATTTTGCCGAGATTATGTGTCGATTTCGCCAGGTGATAGACAGGGATATGTTGGAGATCGGCTCAGATTTTGGGAAGAATCTTCGCCGAGATGGAGAATTATTGGAAAGAGAGAGGTTATTGCTGAGGAAGTCGAAGAGGATCATCGAGGGATATCGTCGAGGAAGTCGGCGAAGAAAGACGAAGAAGCACAGCAGCGCAAAACAGCTAACAGCAGCAGAGCAGAAGTTCGGTCGACCGTCCGCAGTAGCAGTGCTCGGTCGACCGGCCCGGTCGACCGACGTGCACAACGTGCACAAGGATGGAGCTCGGTCGACCGCCCGTCGACCGATTGAAAGTACCCAACTCTCTGTTGAGCGCCCGGTCGACCGACCGGTCGACCGATGGAAGGGGTCGGTCGACCGACAAGCGGTTGCGGACTGCAATTGCTGATTTAGAAATCTGTTATATTTAAAGGGCTGTTGTTATTTTCTAGGGTAAGTATCTGGAAGGGGGAAATACTAAAGCTCTCTTGAGATCAGAGGTGCTGCAAGTATTGTAATCGATCTTCCAAAGTAATATAATCTCTCTTTGATTGCCCCGAGGACGTAGGCATTGAGGCCGAACCTCGTTAAATTGTTGTTTTCGTGTGCTTTCTCTGGTTTGTGATATTTGTGCTGGTTTGGAGATTGTTCTTCGTGCTTGGGAGATTCAGGGATTCCTCTTCTGGTTGTTGTCATTGGCACAACATTAATATGATTCATTGGGTTCCTTTTTATAGAGATTGATCAAGAAGAAACTCATAGAAGAAAAAGAATAGTGAGCCTGGAAAATCGATTTAGCTACTCATGACGATGAAAAAGTAAACAAAAACTGAATTGAAAGCATGAACATACTAGTAAAGTTGAGTAGAGATGAGCAATAGTGATTCTCCTTTGATTATCACTTCAATGGTTAATTACACACTCTTTTACTCTCTCTCATTTATTACTGGACTGAACTACAAAATAAATTGAGATTCAAATTCTCATAAACTATCTAACAATGATCCTAAATCCTTAAAGAAAGAAACTTAAACTAGTCTTTGGTCCTCTCTTCAATAAAGTTTCGCAAATTTATAAGCAAAACCCCAGAGGGGAGAGAAGTGAGGAGAAAACTCTCCCCTTATCTCCACCAACTGGCCGCGAAAATGCGGTTTTGGCCGCGGAAAATAAGGGAGAAAATGCTCCCCTTATCTCCACCAACTGGCCGCGAAAATGCAGTTTTGGCCGCGGAAAATAAGGGGAGAACGCGATTTTGGCCGCATTTTCACGGCCCATATCCAGGGGAAATTTTGATAGCGTTTGATTTTATCTCCTTTTGTCTGATGGATTTGTTGTTTGATCTCTGATATTGATCTGATCTTCGATGATCTTCAAGCTAACCGATTTGGATTCATATAAAACTGAATTAACCAGTTTTATTTGATGTGATCCTCCCTGATATGCGTTGATTTTCAGCTGGAATCATCTCTATCCTCTTGAATATTTATCCCCTCTTTAATTAAGATTTAAATCAGAATTAAAATGGGCTTTTAGGCTCATTTCTTTTCCACCTCCGTTAGTAATGGGCTTTACATTATTAAATAAAATAAGACTAAATAACATAGTTTATTTGATAATAAATATAGAATGTGACAATATATATATGCAATATCAATGACCGATCACACCCCGCACTTATCTTTTACTCGCCCTCGAGCAAAACATCAAAACTAATCTTAAGAAATTATTGGACCACTTTCGCAGATCACTCGATTGTACTGAGCATGTGCAACAAGTCGTTAAACCTCTAAATTACCCCTAAAGGATGAGTTTTGTCTCATGAGAGTTTTCAGTGGATTACACTCACAAATCCTTAAAGAATGAGAAAAGTGTTAGTATTTTCGAAAAGTATTTTGAAAAGAGAAAATATTTGAAGTATTATTGTAAAAGTTTAAGTAATCTATGATCGATCACCTATTTTGCATATCTAATGTCACATTCCCATAACTATTGTCTAATAAATCATGTATTTAATCTTATTTTTTCTTAACAAAATGCAGGCCCATTACTAATGGAGGTGGAAGAAAATTGAGCCCAACCCGCTTTAAATTCTGATTTAAATATAAATTAAAAAAAGGATTAATATTCAGGAGGATAGCCATGATCCCAGCTAAAAATCAATGCATATTAGGGAGGATCACATCAAATAAAATCAGTTAATTCAGTTTTGTATTAATCCAATTCAGTTAGCTTGAGAATCACCGAAGGTCAGATCAAAACCAGATATCAAACAGAAAATCCGTCGGATAAAAGGGGATAAAACCAAACGCCAGCCATATCTGCCCCTGGATGTGGCCAAATCCGTGAAAACGCGACTTTTGTCGCGTTTCTGCGACTATCCCTTGGAGATAAGGGGAGCGCCCCTTATCTCCTCACTCCTCTCCCCTCTGAGTTTTTGCCTACAAAGGCAGGAAGTTTACTGAAGAATGGACCGAAAATTAGTTTAAGTTTTTCTCTTTATTTTTAAGGTTTAGGATCGTTGTTAGATAGTTTATGAGAAGTTGTATCTCAGTTCTTAATCTGTAGATCAATTCAGAAACAAAGTGAGGGAGAAAGAGTGCTTGTAATCTGAAGTGAAGTGACATCAATAAAGCTTCAACTGACTTCTTTTCTTCTCCAACTCACGGGTATGTTGCATTTCAATTAATATTTCTTTTTAGTAATGAGTAGTTACATCTCTTCTTTCTGGGCTCACTAATCTCTCCTCTCTAGTATTAATTCTTGATCAATATTAATGAAAAGACCCAACTGAATCATATGAATGCCTTAAACTAAGCCTTGCTTATTGTGAGTGTTCTTGAAGACACATGAGGATGGGTTTGAATTTTAAACTTAATCTTGAAATTAATCATTAAAAAGAACTTATTTTTATTCCATGCTTGCTTTACTGCTTTGATGGTTCAACATTCAGCTCAAGGAAAGATTTCAAAACTAGAGTTCGATTTCTAAAATAAATCATCTTATGTGTTTTACTTGATCTCTTTTAATTATAAGGATAAACTTTTTGCCTATAATCTCATTGAGGCACTCAAACTTTCAAGAAAAGGACATAGAGTTAGGTAAAGATTAGTGAGCCCGGATTCCTCTTTGTTAATAACAAACAAACATCATCACTCTTAAAGCCTTTTAAATCTCTTTCTCCAACTTTTTTTCAACTTTTAAGTTTTCTTAAATCATTCTCTACTCTCATTTTCTTTTCACATTAAAAAACACCAACACTATTCTTTATTTTAAAAACAATACATCAAAAAGCTTTTATCGCATTTCTCCTAGTGGATCACGACCCGTTAACCCAAAACTACACGGTAATTTTCACTGCATTTACTTGCAATCAAATTTTTGGCGTCGTTGTCGGGAGGAACGGTGTAATTATTTTTTAACAAGTTCGGTTCATGTTTCAGGGCCATCAAGAAATCAGATTTAGTGCTCAAGCATTGTAGGAAAAGACTTACTATTCTGTGCCCCTACTCTAGAAAGTAGAAACAGAATTTCAAGAAATTACAGTGCAAAAGCTTTAAAAATATTTTGACTACTAAAAACTCTTTTTTGCAGGACATATTGCTTTGCAAAAATACATTTTTTGTGTTAATTCTGCTATATCTAATATTCACATACCCTATTTTTAATCCAATGGTAATCTGATTGATTTCTAATTGCTTAAAAAAATGTTTACATTTGCATTCTAGGCATTTGTCTAATTATGTTTCTTTTACAATTACTGTTGAAGAAAAGTGGAGACAAGGTACGTTTGCATAGCATCTAATATAGGAACATTCTTGGGTGATTTACTTGCTTTTGATTGTTACTATTGCTTTATACTTGCACACTTGCACAATATGTTTTAAGGGCAAAGCCCAAAACAAGATAAGGTGGGGAAGTCATTACCCTTCCTTAGCCCACAAACCATCTCCAAGCAGCACAACCTAAGCCTAATTTAAAACCTAATAGATGTTGGTCTAAGAGACATCTCGAACTCATCAGGAGATTATCCTAAGGGGAAGGTGTTATAATTTGACTCCTGCCAAATCGGTGTCAAAGGACAAGGATTGAGAGGCGAAACCCTGAAGGCTGGTGGTTTGGCTTAATTAGGCCCGTCGCTTTTGCGCGGATACCTCCCACAATCTTGCTCTGACCTAGCTGATTAGCTTGTTGTCAGAATTTATATTATACCTCCTATGACAATCAACCAGTTAGGAGTTGTCTAGGTCAAGGTTTACCATAGACTAGGCTTAGTTGCTTTCTCTTATTCTTGTTTACTATTGCGAACTTATTTGTGGGAGTGTTTGTATATGCAATCGTGATCGAGAGACCCAAACACATCTAGGTTAAGTAGAAACACATCACCACCCAAGTAAGATCCAACTAGATTCGGTTATGACTCAACCAACATCTTTGAAGGATAGGTTCTATCCCATTGAACCACACTTCCATCTTGAATCCAACTTTCATCGGTTGGCGAACACAACCTTTGAGCTCAAGTCTCAATTCATCAACACACTCCCTAAGTTTCATGCCTTAGAGTCCGAAGATACTTATTTCTTCATAAGAGAATTTGAGGAACTATGCTTAATGATAAAATCCCACACCTTCTAGATGATGCTATTAGATTGAGATTTGTCCCGTTTGCTCTTAAGGACTTAGCCAAGAAATGGCATTACAGCTTAGCTGCTGGCACTATCTCATCATGGGATGGTTTCATCGAGGTCTTCTTGAAGAAATTATGTCCAATTTATAAGACCGCTCTCATTGGGAAGAACAACATGCAGTTCAAGTAAGAACCTAGTGAACCATTTTGGAGGTACTTTGAACGCTTAAAAGACCTTCTTGTCCAATGTCCTCATCATGGAATAAAGAAATGACGACAATGCTAAATTCTCTATGATGGTTTAGACTACTCAACCAAGACTCTCTTAGAAACCATCTGCCCAGGAGGATTCTTACAAAGGATGAAAATGAAGGATGGAATTTACATGAGAATCTAGCTGAAAAGACCATCCAATGGGAACCAACTAATGAAAACTCTAGGAATTCAAACTCCATCTCTTCAAAAGGAGGTCTCCATTCAATTGAATCATCCATAACTACCGAGGCTAGAATAGCAAACCTAGCAAGAAGATTGAAAGTTTTACAAACTAAGGAACCAGTTCTAGTCAACCAAGTTAGCCCAAACTAATTTTTAACTCCGGGTTGTACTTACTGTCAAGCCATGAATCATGTATTTGAGGAGTGTCCAGTGTTCCAAGCTCAATAATAATTTCCTGAACCGATGAATTCGGCCTTTTCAAGGCCCAACAATAATCTTTATGCATAAACGTACAATCCTGGCTGGAGAAATCACCCGAATTTCTCATGGAGCCAAAATAATAATGACCATTCATGATCAAACCATTCAAACCACTTTCAACATTCCAATAATTCTTCCAATTATCAACCCAACTTTCCAAATTACTAGCACAATTCTTCCAACCATCCATCCATTTTTCAAATTATCAACAAAAAATTCCCAACCAAGCTCCACAATCTTCCTTCCAAAATTCTCAACTTGAGAAGAGAATGACTGATTTTGAGAGAAACATAGAAAGGTACATGAAAAACCAAGAATTCCTCATGCAAACAATACAAAGGCTAGAGGTTCAAATGAGCCAATTAGCTAATCCACAGAATGAGAGGCTAAAGGGTACCTTGCCCAGTCCGCCAGTAATGAATCTAGGAATTCTCAACAAGCCCATTTGTCTGAGGATAAATCTTTGAATCGATGTAATGTTGTTCATACATTGAGGTTGGAAAAGAAAGTTGATAATCAAGTGTTAACATCATCCAATTCTATTCAACACAACCACACAAAAGCATCCACCTCATCTAATCCTAATCCTTCGAAATCTGACGAATCTGAAAAGGATAAGTCAACCAGTCAGGTGCACAAGCCTATAGTACCATTTCTAATAGGCTGAAAAAAATAAGCAGACTACACACATGAATAAGATAATTGAGATCTTCAATCAAGTGAAGATAAATGTGTCACTTCTTGATACCATCCAACAAGTCCCATCCTATGTAAAATTTCTTAGGGACATGTGCACCAAGAAGAGAAAGACTAATGTTCCCAATAAAGTCTTCTTAGCCACTAATATTAGTGAGCTACTGTCGGGTCTGATCCTTGTCAAGTATAAGGATCCGAGTTGTTCTACCATTGCTTGCATTATAAACAAGCCGAGATTAGTCGTGCACTTCTTGACTTGGGGGCAAGTATCAACTTGCTCCCCTTCTCAGTTTATCAACAACTTGGGTTGGGCGATCTTATTCCAACTCGAATCACAATCCAACTGGCTGACCATTCAGTGAAAGTTCCAAGGAAAAATTAATGATATCCTTATTCGGGTCGGGGAGCTTATTTGCCTTATTGATTTCATAGTTCTTGAGACACAACATGTGTCCAATCCTAGGGCTCAAACTCCTATTTTCCTAGGGCGCCCATTCCTTACTACGGCCAACACTATTATCAACTGTAGGAATGGGTCCATGAGGTAACTTTTGGGACATAATGAGAGAAGTCAATGTCTTTAACTTAGGAAAGCCAACCTCGTGATGTTGAGGATCAAATATTTGAAGTCAACCTCATTGAGAACGCGACAAGTGAATATAGAGAAGAATTGAAATTAGAAACTAATTGTGACCTCGAGTTAGAGTCTTAAGACTTTAACCTTGATCAGTGTCCGCCCTGCTTCCCAAAAACGTAGAAACGGAGTCGCGACGAGAGTCGGCGACGTATATACGCGAGGAAAGTACCCCGCGCATACACGCTAAGCCTAAAATAACTTGAATAAGCTATAAAATCTACTATGATAAATCAATATCACTGCAATATGACATATAAATATTAACACAATGATAGCAGATGAATAAAGGAATGAAATGGCAACGGGATACGATATAGATAGAATCAGGAAATAACATGAACAAAAGAGCAGGAATATCGATAATCAAGGAGAGAGGGACTCCAGCTCCTCGTAACGCATGTAATCCTCTCCAAATACCTGATCAGTAATAAATAGCCACAAATCTGGTATGCAAATCCAGGGAGTCAGAACTCCTAGTGAATGTATAAGAATAAACTGAAAAGATGCACATGCATATAAATGTGAACATATGATAATAGTATAAACTGGAATAAGAAACAGCATGAAAAAGTAAATAGATAGTAATATGGATAGCACACAGTAGGGTAGATGTCCAGTTCTGTATACATAGGTGTCTATCATAATTTATATATCAGACGGGTAGAGTCAGTCAGTACTAAAGTCAGATGTCCAATCAGGTCAGTTATAACATCGGGTG
This sequence comes from Agave tequilana, assembly GCA_038442645.1. Lineage (NCBI taxonomy): Eukaryota > Viridiplantae > Streptophyta > Magnoliopsida > Asparagales > Asparagaceae > Agave > Agave tequilana. The sequence continues at coordinate 5,511 of JAVJIF010029593.1, read as the reverse complement.
TCCAACACATACACATATACAGGCAAAAATAATCAGGTACAGTATATTATGAACAGTTTATTATTATTATTATTATGTTAGCGAACACCATTGCCACTTGCACGCATAGACGCATCCCATACTACGTCTATTACACATATCAATCAGGGTCCTAAGTTATTAAAACTGATCGGTTGGAGACATTGTCCATACTTTAGGTGGGTTCCGTACATACCCGGAATCACGGCCCAGACTACTGGCGGTGAACCAGGCCCTACCGCTAGGTAGTCAGGAACATGTACAACAACAAAATAGGACGGTGTGTCAGTCACCCCACGGAACCCTGCAGTGGCCCTCTTTCAGCTGCGCAACCTATATCCTAGGGTCACACAAAATACAGACGATGTCTCCTCCATCAATCTCCTCATCCCAGTATAAGTTGTTTAATATCAGGTTATTTAGATTATTAAAATTATTTAATGTACATGTTACCTAGACCACTGGGATAACTCGGTGGGTAACAACATCAACATGTGTAATCAGGATACTGGTATAACAGGATATATAATGTTAGTGAATATGATACCAATATAACAGGACACGTAACAAGTATAACATGAGGGTGTTGTTACCGTATACAATATTTTCCCAACAAATATGCTAACATGGACAATATAGTTATCAGGTAAATGTCATGTATAATCAATCAAGTTCTTCAGATAAATCATGATATTCGGAATAAGTAATGACCTGCTGGCATGAATAAAATAATTCGGGCAAAATATTTAATCAACTCAGATCCTCAATGTCATCGATATATCCAAGTCTCAATATATAAAATACATACTCATCTATATCCAACCAATCATCAGTATCCAATTTTAATTAAGACTATTTACACTCTCACTTTCATTAAATTCAAACACAAGATCCAAAAATCTGAGTAACTAGTCAATTATGTATATACATGCCACTAGTCCGGTCAAACCAATCTACGTCTACTCCTCAACCCAAGGTCAACTCTAACTCAATCGAGTCTACTAATAAATCCAAGTCCAATATCGTTCTTTTAATAAAGAATCTTTAAATTAATCAATAATCAATATCTAATCACACTATCACATGTTTTACCATCAATAAGAATAATCAAATCTACTGATGATGTCCTCAGATATCAACTCGCATAAATATCATCATGAACCAGTCCAATCCAAGATCTAAATCTGATTATAGTCTAAATTACCTCACCAACAGTTCCAATCCTAATCAAGATCATAACTAAGGGTGAGATATCCTCAAGCTACATGAAATCTAGAAAGTCTCTGTACTCAAATCTCGATATTAATAAATATCATTACTCAGATAATTTATTAGAGAATATGTTCAAATAAAATACTTGCAACTAATACTCTAAAATCAGTATTATGTGATAAATCAAAATCATGTTAAGATATTCTATCATATGATCAGAATCCGACTATTATTGATCTCATCAAAATATAAATCAAGATCCTAAGTAAATCTCAAGTTGAACTCTAGGTCCATTTATAAATCCAAGCATCAAGATAAATCAATCTTAGGTAACATCTTATTTAATCCATCCTTATTGTCTAAATGAATTCTCTTCTGAAGTATCATTAAAAATAAATATCTGATAACTACCTTAAATAAATAAACTATTTATCTTTAAATATGAACCTTTAACCTCAATCACGAATCAATCAACCTCAAGATTAATCAATTTATATTCTAAGATTTTTCACAACTAGGTCAATTACAAGATCAAATATGGTCTAAGGTATACTACAACTAATCATGAATCAACAGTAGTAGACGACTACACATGAAATGACGTAGATCAACTAAATAATAGTGTTAGCACTTAAAGATGTCTCATGAAGGAATATAGGTAAACATACTGGTATAATATATCAGATGGTCATATGAAATAATACAAGCAACACATACATATTTCTGACAATAGTGAATGAGAAATAATACTCACACATATCATCTCAGAAAATTCTAGTAGCATAATTACATCACAAATAAAATTATTTATCACAAAATCTTGTTTTAACTAAAAGAGAAAAAGAACACTCACCTAAACTCGATCCCAAGTCCAAAGCACTGAAATCATAAAGCCCCGATAAATCTACATGGTTCATTTCAATAGAAATTGTTAGAATTTTTAAAGGATATTTTACTTGAGAGTTTTAAGAAGTTTAATCTTAATTAATTAGTTTGGAGTTAGGAATATGATCCTCTAGGTCTAATGAATTTAGTAGGCTTAGTTTAAACTAATTTTTAATTTTTGTTAAATTTTTAATAGTCTTTAAACCATTAAAATACTTAACAGGTCTAAATTTACTATTAAGAAAAATGTTTTTAAAGTGGGTGGTTTTGAGTTAATTTATATTGGTATTTGTTTAAAATTTTTATCATAGAAAGTAGAATTATTATTGACTATTGTTTATATTTTTCTTTATTTTTTTAATATTTTAACTAATTATTTTATTTGCAATTCTTCTTTCTTTCTTTCTTTTCTTTCTTCTTTTCTTTTTTTTATATAGATCATAGCCTAGGCCCAGGCCCACGATAGGCCAGAGCCAGCCCAGGTCGGACCAGGCCAGCCCAGGCCTGTCCAGAATTATTTTTTTCTTTTTTTTTTACACCGGACTGGGCCAGTCCACGCCAATCCCGCCTGTTTGCCTGAGCCACGCCAGCCAAAGGCCGGGCCAATTTTTTTTTTTTTTAAGGGAGTGTGCACAGTGGGCCAGCCCAGCCCACTGTGTACTCAAGGGCCCTGCCCCCTGCTCTTGGCCATTGGCCGAAAGCAGGCCATAAATTTTTTTTGAAATCTTTTGTTAAAAGATTTGAAAAAAAAATATATAAATTAAAATTATGAGTTAGTATATCTTCACATATATTTTAGTTGGATTTTAGATTCAATTTAATGTATAAAAAATATTCATGGAGATCATAGTATAGACATGATTTTAATAAACAATTTATATCAAATAAATTTTGAAAAAATAAATTACTTTCTGGATTTGATCTCCCGTATCATGTTCCTCAATCTCTGCACTTCAAGATTCCTTTTTGTTCATGCTCTGCTTGAGGAGGAAAGAAAGGAGGTGGGGAGAATGGCTCATGATTTTCTCTTGAGGTAGAAAAAGAGAAGAAGTTTAAGCTTTTTATAGGTTATTAGGGATTTTCGAAATCAGAATTTCAGTTGGGTTCAACTGCTTGATTGAGTAGTATAGGTAGAATTAATTAAGGTTATAATTTTGAAAATAAGATTTGGATTTGGGTAAGTTAGGATAGATGTAATTATTGTTAGAATTTAGATTAGGATTAGTTAAGATTTATGAATAGATTTGATAAGATAGGATTTGGATTAGGATTAGGATTGGATTTTAGGTTATAGATTATTAGGTCGGTAGGTTTCGGACTTAGATAAATAGGTATTGGAAAAAGAATCAAGGAGGGAAAATAATAATTCAGGCAATAATATTAATAATAACAAAGATGATAAATAATAATAATAATTAATCATGTAATAATAGAAAAGTAATAATAATAATTAAAATACTATAATATACTCTAGTAATAATAATTAACAACATAATACCAAATACATAATATAATATTAATAGCAATAATAGTTAACAATGCTACTAATAATAATTAAAATAACCATAAAAATCAATAATAATTATAATCATAATGTAACACTCATTACTAAGAATAACAATAATAATTTACTAGTAAAATAAAATAAATGCTTTAGAAAAAAATACAGCATTTTAGATCAGAGATATTACAATCAGGTTGTCGAGTCTGTTGTGAATTGGGCCTCGAACCCTATTTCATCAAATATGGAGCCAATAAATTTGACTCCTCCTTCCAGTGAGCCTTCCCCTTCCTTAGAATTGAAAGCCTTACATGCGCATCTCAAGTACGTCTATCTAGGTGAACAAGAGACTTTTCCTGTCATAATTTCCTCCCATTTAAATGACGGGCAAGAAGAGAATCTTAAAACAATTCTTAGAATACATAGGGAAGTCATTGGTTGGACTATGACCGACATAAAGGGATTGAGTCCAGTCAAGTTTCAACATCGCATTCATCTCAATGAAGAAACGACACCGAAAAGAGACCCGCAGCGTAGTTTAAACCCTATAATGCAAGAGGTTGTTCATGCTGAATTGTGAAACTCTTAGACAATGGGAGAATCTTATCCTGTTTCTAATAGCTAATGGGTCAGTCCTGTCTACGTGGTTCCAAAGAATCCAGTTTCACCGTGGTAGAAAATGAGAATAAAGAGTTGGTCCAAACTCGACTCCTACGAAAATTTGAGTTTGTATTGACTATAGAAGCTTATGCAGCAACTCGTAAGGACCATTTTTTCGCTTCCTTTCATTGACCAAATGCTTGAACGTTTGGCTGGCCACGAGTATTACTGTTTCTTGGACGGTCACTCGGGGTATAATCAGATTCCCATTGCTCCGAAGGACTAAGAAAAAACTACATTCACATGTCCATTTGGGACATTTGCTTATTGTCGAATGCCTTTCAGCTTGTGCAATGCCCCAGTAACGTTTCAATGTTGCATATTAAGTCTTTTCTCTGATATGGTAGAACGATTCTTAGAAATTTTCATGGATGATTTTCTCATCTACGGAGATTCATTCACTCAATGTCTTCACCATCTAAAACTTGTCCTCCAACATTGTGCTGAGAAAAATCTGACACTTAACTTGGAGAAATGCCACTTCATGGTAAGACATGGAATTGTCTTGGGTCATTAATCTCTAAGAAGGAATTGAAGTGGACAGAGCCAAAATTGAGGTTATAGCTAAGCTCCCCATTTCCAAATACGTGAAGGATATTCGATCCTTCATAGGACACGCTAGTTTCTACTGAAAATTTATCAAGGACTTTAGCAAGATTGCTAGACCCTTAACTAATCTTTTAACTAAGGATGTGTCCTTCACTTTTGATGATGAATGTATAAATTCTTGGGAGAAGTTTAAGAAAGAGTTTATTTCTGCACCAATCATATCTGCACCGAATTGGTCTAAGCCATTCAAATCATGTGCGATGCTTCTGATTTTGCCATAGGCGCTTTCCTAGGCAGCGCAATGATAACAAGCAGCACGTGATTTGTTACTCTAGTAGGACTCTCAATGATACTCAAATAAACTACACTACAACCGAAAGGAATTCTTGGCAGTAGTGTTTGCTTTAGAAAAATTTCGTCCCTACTTACTAGGGTCCAAAACCATATTTTCACTGATGATTCTGTGCTAAGATACCTCATGATGAAGAAGGATGGCAAGTCCCGACTCATTCGTTGGATACTCCTTCTTCAAGAATTCGATCTCGAGATTCGAGATAAGAAAGGCGTAAAAAATATCGTTGCTGACCATCTCTCGCGTATTCCAAATTCTCCATGTAATGAATTACCCATCAATGACGACTTCCCATGAAAAACTTTTAGCTATCTTTAGGGAACCTTGGTTTGCC
>JAVJIF010029592.1:0-67108 GCA_038442645.1 Agave tequilana | reverse complement strand
CGAGTTGAATTATGGCAAGATCCGTTGATGGAATCAACCGGATGATGGTTGGAGTGTGTTCTCCTTCCATTTGTGATGAACGTGGTATATTCACATGTTCAATTCCGACTTCGAATGAATGAGATATTCAAGTCCAAAGATTGCCTAATTCAAAGCCAAAACGGGACTAAAGGTAGCTTAAAGCATTTAGTCCCACATTCCGTGAGATGGAAGTTTGTGGTGTATATATAGAGAAAATTGAGAACAAAGGGCGTGCCCTTTGGGTACTTGGAGTTTTCGCGCGCGAAAAAGGAGGGAACTATGCACGTATGTGCGCGCGCCGCGCGCGCGCGCCGCCGCCGGCGGCGCGGCCGGCGCCGGGCTCGGGCTCGGGCTCGGGTTTGGGTTTGGGTCTGGGTCTGAGTGAGTTCGGGTTCCCTACCTGGCCTGGTTCCTTTTGAATTGGGTCTCAAGGTATGATCCGAACCAGATCCACTTCCAAACCAGACCGGACCCGATCCACCAACAGGTTGCGAACCTGTTGGACTGCCCGCTCCGCTGTCAGGATCTGAAGCGATCCGCCAACGGTCGCGAACCAGTTGGACAGCCAACGGGTGCGAACCAGTTGGACTGCCAAAGGTTGCGAACCAGTTGGCAGACCAAAGGTTGCAGCCTTTGGTTGGGTTCAGACCTGAAGGCCCCTTTTGAAATGCTATATAAAGCATTCCAAGTTCTCATTTTAATACACACCAAATCTGAGATTTCTCTCTCTCTCTAAAAGTTCTGACTTCGGTTCTGAACTGGGCTCCAGCGAAGTGGGAATCCACGACTTCCAGAGCGACTTCCAACGAAGTGGGAATCCGCGACTTCCAAGTGAAGTGGGAATCCAAAGCGACTTCCTAAAGGAGATTCTGTCAAAATTCTTCAACCTTCCTACGTCCTCAACAGTGGGTGTTCCTCCAAAAGAGTAAGACAAATATTCAGTTGAAATTTGTCGTTATACCGCTGTTTTGCTAATCCTGTGTAGGTACTGGTTGACTACGGTTCGACCGTACGGTAATTTGGTAGTGCTATCCAAATACCGTGAAGAAGTGTTGTATCTTGGGAGACCAGCGTCCATTATCCCGTTAGCACCGGTGCGGGGGACGTAATTGTCTTAAGGAGATTCGCTGTAAGCGTACCTCACTTCAAATACTGTATAAGGGGACTAAGTCCTTTATACTGTAATACCCCGTTCCCGGAATACGTACTTAGTTGCGTATTCAGATTTCGATCGTATTTTTCGATTTGTTTCCTGTATTTATTCTGTATTATGAATTCCTTATATGATTGTTTTGCCTTGAATTTGGATCGGTGAACTCGGAGTCAGCCTTTGTCTGAGCCGGGGACTCGATCTCAAGAGTTTTACTTGTTTTAGACATTCTGGTTATCCGATTCGATCGATTTTAGTTTTAAACATCGTTTTCCAATATTTTGGATTTTCTATGATTTTCTGGAATTTTCTGTGATTAAGTTGAAAATCTTCAAAACCGGTGTCGGCCAGTGCCGCTGACCGATTCCTGGATTTTTAATTCTCAAATTGTTTGGAATTTCATGATGGTCCTTTAGACTTTATCTTTTAGAATTGCAATTCCTACTTATATTCTTTTTCTGAGAATTTTATGATTTTATGGAAATTCAAACGGAGTCGGTAGGTAACTGATTCCGGGATTTTTAGTTTTAAAACTATAAAGTATTTCTTCAAACGGATTTCACTATTGGTCTTTATATATTATTATTGATTTTTGGGTAAATTTCCAGATCATTCCGAGATACTTGAATTTCGGGCATTTTTCCAATTATCGCATATTCCAATTTCCACCTTGTCATGCCACCTCATTTCCCACTCACCCTCTCACCTAACCCCACTCACTCTCTCTCCTTCCCATGGCCGGCCAAGTGGCCACTCTAGGGACACCTCACCTCCCTTTTTGCAAGAAAGCCCCTTGCATCTATCCTATTTGCATCTCCTTTGCAAAATCCCCATCATATATATTCCTTTCAATTGCAATTAAATCCTTTTCTTCCTCTTTCACTTCATCAAGAGAGAAAACCTCTCCAAATTCCCTCATCTCCTCCACAAACCCTAGCACCAAGAAACCCTAATCTCTTCTCCTCCATCTCCTCCTCCAACCACAAGAGTTCATCTAGGGCATCAAGGGCATCACCTCCAACCTCCACGGCAACTCCAAGTTCAACCTCCTCCACCTCAAGCTTCAACAACCACTCATGGATTGAAGCCACCATCTTCTTCTTGGATCAAGCTCCAATTGAACCCATCCAAGTGAGTATCTTTACTCACCAAGACCTAGTTAACTCCTTATATACTTGTGATGGGAATTCTTGAACACTTGCACCTTAAAAATCCCATTTTTAGGTTATCAAACTAAAGATCCAACCTTTCCATGTAGATATCTCTACTCACCAAGGCTAGTCCGTCCCTTGTGTACTTGTGTTAGTAAATCAGGTCCCCTAATGTCATAAAAACCCCATTTTTGTCATCAAGGACCACCTCCAAGTTCTGTTCTGTAAACTGCTCCCCGACCAGTATTAGTCGACTTGACCTAGAACCTAGTCGACTAGAACACTTAGCTGAAACCTAGTTTTTCTGGAAAACACAGTATTAGTCGACTTACCCAAATATTAGTCGACTGATCAACTCTCTGGAAATCCCTATTAGTCGACTCCTGAATTCACCTAGTCGACTAACCCTCCTTGGACCAGAAACCAACTCTCGGCCCAGTCGACTTAAGCCTATTTTATTAGTCGACTTGAACACCTTAGTCGACTAGCCATTTTACCTTAGTCGACTAATGTTTCCTGGAACAGTGACCCCAATTCTCTTTATCCCAGACTTAGTCGACTTGCGTACCTGTTAGTCGACTTGAAACCTATATTAGTCGACTAGTCCCTTGACCCTAGTCGACTAATTCTGACTATATGTCTTAAATGATTTCTTTTCTAAAATTGGATCTTGTCGTTGTTTATGTGTTATGCATTATGGTTTCTTGTACTTCATGACTGGTACTATAGGACTTATTACTTGTTGGATCTTACCTCATATTACTTCACGATTTGTCAAGTAACATTATCAACCACTTGTTAACCTTATGTTTTCTTTTAACACATGTATATCAACTAACCATGCCACTACCTTGCCAGACCCTATAGTTATGCCATGATTGACCCGGCCCATTCTACATTTATTGTTATGTTTTATTGCTTGCTAGACATCACCACTTTGTCATGCTATCCCTTAAACCAAGCATGATACACTTGACTTTATGATTATCTTATTTGCGGGAGCCCTGCCTTGTTTTATGGAACTAAGTGCCACATGGAACAAAGTGCCACACCACACGGTGGGGGCCACCTCTTGAAACCCATGGGGGTCACCTCTAGAATCCACTCCCTCAGAACAAAGTGCCACATGGAACAAAGTGCCACACCACACGGTGGGGGCCACCTCTTGAAACCCATGGGGGCCACCTCTTGAATCTGAAGGGCTAATACTGTCATGTTCACTTATTCCCGTAAACTGATAATCCTTAATAAGCTACAACTTGTATGGGGTATGGGTGGAAGTGATGGATGCCGGAATGATACCTTGCTTATAGTGATGGATATGATATATGCGGCGGAAAGTTGTAGTGGGACTTAGGGCCCACACGATTACCTATAGGGGGACTTTGGGCCTCCAAACCGGTCCCAGGTGGTGGGAACCGTTGGGCCACTAAACTGGTCCCCGGTGTATGAGTGCCACTATAAGAGGTGATATCAGTTCTCCATCTACTTCCGTTAACAAACCTCGAATAGCTTATATATGGATGTATGTGAGTTGGGATCGATACCGAAACACATACCTAGATATATGGGTTAGGCGAGTAATAATAATAATAGATGTCAGTTGTGTTCTCTGTTATAATTACCGTTATGTGTACCAGCTATGATTCCTGTCTTAGTTCCTGTTATGACTATTATTTATTTGTCGTGATTCCAGTGATGATTCCGGTTATTGGATTATGTCTTTCTCATTATGATTCATGTCTTCTTGTTTTGTATTCTCGTTATGATTATGGTATGATTTGCAACTCTGATTCTATATGCTTGGGTTACTGTGGCATGAGATAGAGGTATATAGATGAGGGTTTCCTTGTTTGGATTATTCCTTCGATGTACTAGTCTCATGGGACCGTGACCTAGGTATATACAATCACTTTTGCTTGTAATCAGCTTTACTTGTATTTCCGCCTTATGATTACGTTATATCCGTCCTTACATACTATACTTGTGTTCTAACCCCTATTCATGTCTCTTAGCCACTTGGCTGTAGCTCATTTATTGTTATATGTCTTGATTCCTTGGATTTGCACATTCAGATTCCGGAGCTTGGATCGAAGTGGAGTTGTCCACCGTAGATCGAGCCCTCCGTAGCGAGCAGGCATCTTAGCTCCAGCTCTTGCACCTGGCTCCTTTTGACTCACGGGATCTTCATCCTACTCGTGAGCCCTTTTGTGTTCTTCTTGTATATGTTACTTTTGGACTTGTTATGATAAAAGACATATGTAATATGTAATGTTTATCATATACTGTGATGACTTTGTATTGTACCTTTTTGTTGGCATATGTGTGTATACCACGCTTTGTGTTGCACTCTGATCCTTCCTTGCTTGTACTTTTATGCTTAGCGTATATACGTGGGGGCACTTTCTGACCTACGTATATACGTCGCAGTGGCGTCCCCGTATCCGTGGAATCGGGGCGTCACAGGTTGGTATCAGAGCATAGGCTCTTACCTCTATAGTACAAACAAGTAGCAAATTCTAGTAATTTGCGGATGCCAACATCAATGTACAAAGTTGTCTAGTCCTTTTGATTTATCTAGTTTTTCTTGATTCCATCCTTCACATCCTGAAATCCTTCCATTCCATTTTCCAGCTCCTTCCAGTCTATCCATACCTAGTATCGATGGAGAGGAGATCGGGTCGCAGCAACTCCGGATCAGCATCGAATGGAGCAGCGGGAGAGAATGTGGATATATTGAGGGTTATCCAGATGATGATGGAGAACCAGCAGCAGCAGACCGAGCTTCTCCGGCAAGAGATAGCAGCACCTAAGGAACAGAGGCCGGGGAACATATCAGACTTCAGGAAGCTGCAGCCAGCCATATTTACAGGAGGAGAGAAACCCTTGGATGCTGAGCAATGGCTGACGGACACATCAGACTTGTTGAATGCAGCCAGAGTACCAAAGGAGAACCAAGTGGAGGTTGCCAAGATTCAATTGAAGGATATAGCCAGGACTTGGTGGCTAGCAGAGGAGGCCAGATTGGAGAAGCCTGTCACTTGGGACACCTTCTCCAAGAGTTTTTACAGCAGATTCTTCCCTGTCACAGCCCAGAAGGACATGGAAGAGCAATTCATCAGACTTCGGCAGGGGAACAAGTCCGTGGATGAGTATGCCGCGGAATTTCTGAGACTCAGCCGCTTTGCTCCGTATATGGTGACAGATGAGGAGAAGCGAGCAAGCAGGTTTCAGCAGGGTCTTCAGATGGACATTCAGATGTTCCTAATGCCCCATCATCTGAAGACATATGCGGAGGTTCTCACCAGCGCTCGAGAGGTGGAGCGTGGGTTTGAGAAGAAACAGGCAAACCAGACGAAGAACCAGGCCAAGAAGAGGCCTTTTGAGTTGATGGATGAGGAGGATGCAGATAGGGCAACCCATGGCCCGATGATGAAGAGACCATCCCAAACTCCTCTTCCCCAGATCGCATGCAATTTCTGCCACAGGCCCGGACACTATAAGAGAGATTGTCGAGCGGCCAAGGGATTATGTTTAGTATGTGGGTCAGGGAGACATATGCTAAGGGATTGCCCACACAGGAAGTTTGGACATGTGGCACCAGTCAGACCGGCTCTTCCAGCTCCAGCACGTCCAGCTCCAGCACTTCCAGCGCCGCCACTGAGGAGGAACCCTGAACCTGTTGATCGAAGAGTTCCACTTCCACCCCAACGGTATGATCATCAGTATAGGGGAATGAGACCGAGAGCAGATCAGAGGAGAGGACAAGTTCACATCATGCAGCAGAGGCCTCAGATGATGCAGCAGAGTGGGAAGACCAGTATCCAGACCAGGAGCCCTGAGGACGTCATGGTAACCACTACCCTATTTCTTGCATTTGAGTTGGTTATCCTTCTTAATATTTTTCCATTGTCATTCTATCATTGTTCATTCTGGTCCTTCCTGTATTCATCCTATCCCCTGTTTTGGTTTTATGAAGCCTTTATTCGTGCCCTTGTCCCCTTTGTGTTCAATTTATCCCCTTAACGAAATTGCGAGGACGCAATTTTTGTAAGGTGGGTGGATTGTAATACCCCGTTCCCGGAATACGTACTTAGTTGCGTATTCAGATTTTCGATCGTATTTTTCGATTTGTTTCCTGTATTTATTCTGTATTATGAATTCCTTATATGATTGTTTTGCCTTGAATTTGGATCGGTGAACTCGGAGTCAGCCTTTGTCTGAGCCGGGGACTCGATCTCAAGAGTTTTACTTGTTTTAGACATTCTGGTTATCCGATTCGATCGATTTCAGTTTTAAACATCGTTTTCCAATATTTTGGATTTTCTATGATTTTCTGGAATTTTCTGTGATTAAGTTGAAAATCTTCAAAACCGGTGTCGGCCAGTGCCGCTGACCGATTCCTGGATTTTTAATTCTCAAATTGTTTGGAATTTCATGATGGTCCTTTAGACTTTATCTTTTAGAATTGCAATTCCTACTTATATTCTTTTTCTGAGAATTTTATGATTTTATGGAAATTCAAACGGAGTCGGTAGGTAACTGATTCCGGGATTTTTAGTTTTAAAACTATAAAGTATTTCTTCAAACGGATTTCACTATTGGTCTTTATATATTATTATTGATTTTTGGGTAAATTTCCAGATCATTCCGAGATACTTGAATTTCGGGCATTTTTCCAATTATCGCATATTCCAATTTCCACCTTGTCATGCCACCTCATTTCCCACTCACCCTCTCACCTAACCCCACTCACTCTCTCTCCTTCCCATGGCCGGCCAAGTGGCCACTCTAGGGACACCTCACCTCCCTTTTTGCAAGAAAGCCCCTTGCATCTATCCTATTTGCATCTCCTTTGCAAAATCCCCATCATATATATTCCTTTCAATTGCAATTAAATCCTTTTCTTCCTCTTTCACTTCATCAAGAGAGAAACCCTCTCCAAATTCCCTCATCTCCTCCACAAGCCCTAGCACCAAGAAACCCTAATCTCTTCTCCTCCATCTCCTCCTCCAACCACAAGAGTTCATCTAGGGCATCAAGGGCATCACCTCCAACCTCCACGGCAACTCCAAGTTCAACCTCCTCCACCTCAAGCTTCAACAACCACTCATGGATTGAAGCCACCATCTTCTTCTTGGATCAAGCTCCAATTGAACCCATCCAAGTGAGTATCTTTACTCACCAAGACCTAGTTAACTCCTTATATACTTGTGATGGGAATTCTTGAACACTTGCACCTTAAAAATCCCATTTTTAGGTTATCAAACTAAAGATCCAACCTTTCCATGTAGATATCTCTACTCACCAAGGCTAGTCCGTCCCTTGTGTACTTGTGTTAGTAAATCAGGTCCCCTAATGTCATAAAAACCCCATTTTTGTCATCAAGGACCACCTCCAAGTTCTGTTCTGTAAACTGCCCCGACCAGTATTAGTCGACTTGACCTAGAACCTAGTCGACTAGAACACTTAGCTGAAACCTAGTTTTTCTGGAAAACACAGTATTAGTCGACTTACCCCAAATATTAGTCGACTGATCAACTCTCTGGAAATCCCTATTAGTCGACTCCTGAATTCACCTAGTCGACTAACCCTCCTTGGACCAGAAAACCAACTCTCGGCCAGTCGACTTAAGCCTATTTTATTAGTCGACTTGAACACCTTAGTCGACTAGCCATTTTACCTTAGTCGACTAATGTTTCCTGGAACAGTGACCCCAATTCTCTTTATCCCAGACTTAGTCGACTTGCGTACCTGTTAGTCGACTTGAAACCTATATTAGTCGACTAGTCCCTTGACCCTAGTCGACTAATTCTGACTATATGTCTTAAATGATTTCTTTTCTAAAATTGGATCTTGTCGTTGTTTATGTGTTATGCATTATGGTTTCTTGTACTTCATGACTGGTACTATAGGACTTATTACTTGTTGGATCTTACCTCATATTACTTCACGATTTGTCAAGTAACATTATCAACCACTTGTTAACCTTATGTTTTCTTTTAACACATGTATATCAACTAACCATGCCACTACCTTGCCAGACCCTATAGTTATGCCATGATTGACCCGGCCCATTCTACATTTATTGTTATGTTTTATTGCTTGCTAGACATCACCACTTTGTCATGCTATCCCTTAAACCAAGCATGATACACTTGACTTTATGATTATCTTATTTGCGGGAACCCTGCCTTGTTTTATGGAACTAAGTGCCACATGGAACAAAGTGCCACACCACACGGTGGGGGCCACCTCTTGAAACCCATGGGGGTCACCTCTAGAATCCACTCCCTCAGAACAAAGTGCCACATGGAACAAAGTGCCACACCACACGGTGGGGGCCACCTCTTGAAACCCATGGGGGCCACCTCTTGAATCTGAAGGGCTAATACTGTCATGTTCACTTATTCCCGTAAACTGATAATCCTTAATAAGCTACAACTTGTATGGGGTATGGGTGGAAGTGATGGATGCCGGAATGATACCTTGCTTATAGTGATGGATATGATATATGCGGCGGAAAGTTGTAGTGGGACTTAGGGCCCACACGATTACCTATAGGGGGACTTTGGGCCTCCAAACCGGTCCCAGGTGGTGGGAACCGTTGGGCCACTAAACTGGTCCCCGGTGTATGAGTGCCACTATAAGAGGTGATATCAGTTCTCCATCTACTTCCGTTAACAAACCTCGAATAGCTTATATATGGATGTATGTGAGTTGGGATCGATACCGAAACACATACCTAGATATATGGGTTAGGCGAGTAATAATAATAATAGATGTCAGTTGTGTTCTCTGTTATAATTACCGTTATGTGTACCAGCTATGATTCCTGTCTTAGTTCCTGTTATGACTATTATTTATTTGTCGTGATTCCAGTGATGATTCCGGTTATGGATTATGTCTTTCTCATTATGATTCATGTCTTCTTGTTTTGTATTCTCGTTATGATTATGGTATGATTTGCAACTCTGATTCTATATGCTTGGGTTACTGTGGCATGAGATAGAGGTATATAGATGAGGGTTTCCTTGTTTGGATTATTCCTTCGATGTACTAGTCTCATGGGACCGTGACCTAGGTATATACAATCACTTTTGCTTGTAATCAGCTTTACTTGTATTTTCCGCCTTATGATTACGTTATATCCGTCCTTACATACTATACTTGTGTTCTAACCCCTATTCATGTCTCTTAGCCACTTGGCTGTAGCTCATTTATTGTTATATGTCTTGATTCCTTGGATTTGCACATTCAGATTCCGGAGCTTGGATCGAAGTGGAGTTGTCCACCGTAGATCGAGCCCTCCGTAGCGAGCAGGCATCTTAGCTCCAGCTCTTGCACCTGACTCCTTTTGACTCACGGGATCTTCATCCTACTCGTGAGCCCTTTTGTGTTCTTCTTGTATATGTTACTTTTGGACTTGTTATGATAAAAGACATATGTAATATGTAATGTTTATCATATACTGTGATGACTTTGTATTGTACCTTTTTGTTGGCATATGTGTGTATACCACGCTTTGTGTTGCACTCTGATCCTTCCTTGCTTGTACTTTTATGCTTAGCGTATATACGTGGGGGCACTTTCTGACCTACGTATATACGTCGCAGTGGCGTCCCCGTATCCGTGGAATCGGGGCGTCACATATACAGAGGATATACTTTACAGTATATCGAGATTGACTTAGATTTAGTCTAAGTGTTACTGTATAAGTGGATTAAGTCCTTTATACAAGGGATATACTTTACAGTATATCGAGACTGACTTGGATTCAGTCTAATTGGTGCTTAAACCAAGGAAGGAAATTGAAAGGTGGTTCTTAAATTAAGGAACGTTCTATTGAACGGAAAACCTCCCACCTGATATTTGCCGACCTGGCCAATTAGATTGTTGATATCTCAGTGATCTTGATTAGTTGTCAGATTGATTCTTGTTAAGCAGAATACCCAACAATCTTAAGACAATTACAGTTTCTTACTTCTGTTCTGCTTGAACTTACAGAAGATGTCTGAGACTAATCAAGATAGCTCAAGTAAGGCACCAAACATGCTACAAGCATTGATGCCTACTCCACTTCCTAACCCGAAGCCGGAGAAGCCAGGAAAATTTGATGGCACAGAATTCAAGAGGTGGCAACAGAAGATGCTCTTCTACTTGACCACTCTTCATCTGGCCAGATTCCTGGAAGAAGATCCACCAGAGCCTGCAACTGATGCATGGACTCAATGTGACTTCCTTTGCCGAAATTATGTTTTAAATGGACTGGATGACTCTATTTACAATGTCTACAGTCCTATCACAACGGCAAAGAAGTTATGGATCAGTCTTGACAAGAAGTACAAGACTGAGGATGCTGGTACCAAGAAGTTCGTCGTTGGACGATTTCTGGAGTACAAAATGGTGGACAGCAAGACTGTAATCAGTCAGGTGCAAGAGTTCCAACTTATCTTGCATGAGATAGAAGCCGAAGGTATGATCCTACCTGAAAATTTTCAGGTTGCTACTATCATGGAGAAACTCCCACCTGCGTGGAGATATTTCAAGAACTACCTTAAGCACAAGCGAAAGGAGTTGAAGTTGGAGGATCTCATTGTGAGGCTTCGTATTGAGGAGGACAACAGAAAGTCCGAGAAAAGGAGCAGTAAGAACTCCTACGAAGCAAAAGCCAATGTGATCGAAGACTCAAAGGGGAAAGCGTCTACTTCCAAAGGCTTAAAGCGGAAGAAGACTTCCCAGGGGTACAAAGGCAAGGTCCAAGAAGGCAAGAACATGCGCTTCAAGGGAACTTGCTACATCTGCAACAAAGAGGGACATAAGGCGAATGAATGTCGCAGCCGTCTCAAACAAAACAAGAATCTTGTTGATTGTCTTTTTAAAGACAATGTTGCAGTGGTAGACAAAAAGTCTGTGTATCTGTACCCGAGGCTTATAAATAAAGAAAATTCTTCTGTTTATTTGCTTGAGTCTCCTAATTTGTGGCATGCTAGATTAGGGCATGTAAATTACAAGTCTTTAAAGAACTTGTCTAATCTGGGATATATTCCTAAACTCAACTTGGAAGAAATTCGCAAGTGTGAGGTTTGTGTTGAGGCCAAGTTGGCTAAAAATTCATTTCACTCAATAGATCGAAATACAGAACCTTTAGGGTTAATTCATAGCGATCTGTGTGACTTGAAATTTATGCCAACTAGAGGCGGTAAAAAGTATTTCATTACTTTTATTGATGACTGTACAAGATACTGTTATGTGTATCTTTTAAACAGTAAAGATGAGGCAATAAATATGTTTACAACATATAAAGCCGAAGTTGAGAATCAACTCAACAAGAAAATCAAGATTCTAAAATCCGATAGAGGCGGAGAATATGAATCAAATGATTTTAGTGAGTTATGTGCTAGTTTTGGTATAATCCATCAAACTACAGCACCATACACTCCTCAGCAGAATGGAATTGCTGAACGGAAGAACAGAACTTTGAAGGAGATGGTTAATTCCATGCTCGTAAGTTCTGGAGCTCCGCAGAACTTGTGGGGGGAAGCTTTATTAACTGCAAATCATATTCTAAATAGAGTACCCCACAAGAAACTTGGTCTAATACCATTCGAGTTATGGCATGGAAGGACACCTTCCTACCATTACCTCAAAATGTGGGGGTGCCTTGCAAAGGTGCTAGCACCATTACCTAAAAAGACTAAGTTGGGAGCAAAAATTATAGACTGCGTATTCATAGGCTATGCCTTGAATAGTAGTGCCTATAGGTTTCTGGTTCATAAATCAGAAATACCAGATATTCATGTAAACATGATTATCGAATCTCGAGATGTTGTGTTCTTTGAAGATATCTTTCCGTACAAACGGGAAGCAGATAAGACTTCTGGGAAAAGAACACACGAGATGGCGTTCAGGGACGAAAGTTCCGAGGAACCGAATGTAAATGCGGAAACTGAACCAAGAAGAAGTCAGAGATCTAGAATCTCAAAATCTTTTGGTCCAGATTTCATAGCATACGCTATTGAGAGCGAGCCTCAAACATTTAAAGAGGCTATGTCAAACCCAGAAGCACAAATGTGGAAAGAAGCTATAAATAGCGAAATAGAATCCATACTAAGTAATCATACTTGGGAATTGGTAAACTTGCCTCCTGGAAGTAAACCAATTGGGTGTAAGTGGATTTTCAAACGAAAATTAAAACCCGATGGATCTATCGATAAGTACAAGGCTAGATTAGTAGCCAAGGGTTATCGACAAAAAGAAGGACTTGACTACTTCGATACTTATTCACCAGTAACAAGAATAACATCCATTCGGATGTTGATTGCGATTGCAGTATTGCACAACTTAGATATCCATCAAATGGATGTCAAGACTGTATTCTTAAATGGTGAATTAAATGAAGAAATATATATGGAGCAACCAGAAGGATTTAAAGTCAAGGGCCAAGAACACAAGGTGTGTAAATTGGTAAAATCCTTATATGGTTTAAAGCAGGCTCCAAAACAATGGCATGAGAAATTTGATAGTGTCATGATCAAAGATGGATTCACTATCAATGAATGCGATAAGTGTGTTTACACGAAAACAGTTGGAAACGCATGTATCATTGTTTGTCTTTATGTAGACGACATGTTGTGTAATACCCCTCTCCCGGAATACGTACTTAGTTACGTATTCAGTCTTTCGATCGTATTTTCCGATTTACCATCCGTATTTGACCAATTTCAATTCCAAATATCATTTTCCAATATTTTAGATTTTATGTGATTTTCTGGAATTTTCTGGAATTAAAATGAATTTCTCCGAAAACGGTGTCGGCCAGTACCGCTGACCGATTCCCGAATTTTTATCTTCCAAACTGTTAGGAATTTTTAGAAAGTCCCTTAGACTTTATTACTTAGAATCATATTTCCTACTTATACACTTTTTCTGAGAATTTTATAAATTTATGAAAATTCTTTCGGAGTCGGTAAATAACTGATTCCGGGATTTTAATTAAAAATCTATACAGTATTTCTTCAAACGAATTTCACCATGAGTCTTAAAATCTTATTCTTGATTTTGGTAAAATTTTCGGGTCATTCCGAAATACTTGAATTTTGGACATTTTTTCAATAATTGCAAATTCCACATTTTCCACCTCATTTCCCACTCACCATCCCACCTAACCCCACTCACTCTCTCTCTCTCCCACAGCCGGCCAAGTGGCCAAGGAGAGGACACTCACCTCACCCCCCTTTTTACACAGAACCCCCTCTCATTTCCTTTAATTCCACCCTCTTTGCAAAATCCCAAATCCTATATAAGACTTTCCCTTTACACTTTAGTCTTTTTCTTCCTCATTTCAACTCAAGTGAGAGAAGCTCTCACCAAACCCTCTCCTTCCTCAACTGAACCCTAGCTCCAAGAACCCCCAAAGCTCTTCACCTCCAGTTCAAGTCACTTCTTTGGAGCTTGGATCGTGGCTCACTTCGTCGCCAAGGATCTCATAGGTGCCTTTGACGACTACCCGCTTCCCGGACTCGTAGAGCTTCGATCTAACGATTCCAAGTGAGTATTTCACTCACCAAGACTTGAATTAGCCCTAGAACACTTGTATCTACACTTCTTGTACACCTAGGTCACCAAAAATCACGAATTGAACCATCAAACACACTTCCAGAAAATTCTGTTCTGTCACTGTCCTTCCCACGATTAGTCGACTTATCATAGGAGCTAGTCGACTAGAACACTTAGCTGAAACTTAGTTTTTCTGGAAAACACAGTATTAGTCGACTTACCCCAAACATTAGTCGACTAATCAACTCTCTGGAAATCCCTATTAGTCGACTCCTGAATTTACCTAGTCGACTAATCCTTCCTGGACCAGAAACCCAACTTTCTGTATCAGCAGACTTAGTCGACTTAAGTGTCCATTAGTCGACTAGAACTCCCTATTAGTCGACTAACCTTCCTACCCTAGTCGACTAACTTTCCCTGAAACAGAATTCTAACTCTCTGTATCCCAGTATTAGTCGACTAACCCTTACCCTAGTCGACTAATCCTGACTGTGTGTCATAGTTAATTTCTGTTCTGAATTTGGTTCTTATACTTGTTACATATGTATTATACCTTGCTTATTCATGCTTCAATACTGGCACAACATGACTTATTACTGAATGGATGTATCTCTTGTTACCTCATGACTTATTATTGCATATACTCGTTTCATGACATGTTAAACAGTAATATCACCACTTATCATGCCATCTCTTAAAACTAAGCATGATACACTTGACTTTTACATAAAAAGCACCAACTTACATATGGGTCGGGGGAAATATGCGGATATCGATACGTGTTCGTGTTTACAGTGGTATTAGGTATATAGTACAATCATATTCCGGTCTAACCTGCGGTACACCAGGGGACCGAGGGGAGTGCTTGCTCCCTTTCCTGTTTACTGTCATGACAAGGGCATACATAAGTCCCTCCTGTTTAGCCTTGCGGCAGGTTCCGTCTTCAAGCAACGGAACAATCCTGGGCCGTGGTCCCGGGTATGCACGGGACCCACTGTAAACATAGTTCGTCGATACAACCGCTGTTTCCAATAACAACCTTGTTTCACTAGGATATGGATCTATGTGCTCTGGGACGCTGGGTCACATAGCTAGATATCACAGTAAGACAAGTAATAATAATAAGACGTTAATTGTAGATTTGTTGCATATGATCTTACCTTATTGAGTTTACATCGCTTGTTATTCATTGCTATTTATTGTAACTTCATTGCCTTTATTCATGATCCTTATGTCACTTGACTATCTTTCATTTGTTATTATATGTCTTGACCCTTTGGATTTGCATATTCAGATTCTGAGGCTTGGAACGAAGTGGAGCCTTCCACAGAGGACCGGGCCTATCTTTCTGAGCAGGCTGACCAGCTCTAGTCTCATCGTGCCGACTCTTCCTTTTGGTTCACGGGATCTCCATCCATTTCGTGAGCATTTTTGTATTTTTGGTTGTATAGGATTCATTTTGGACTTGGGTTGTGATAAAGGACACTTGTAAAGTGATTTTGCTTATCATAACTTGTATAACTTTGTATTTATCTTTTGTAAGTTGGCATATGAATATACCACGCTGTGTGTTGTACTCTGATACTTGTTGTACTTAATGCTTAGCGTATATACGTGGGGGCACCATCTGACCTACGTATATGCGTTGCAGTGACGTTCCCGTATCATTGGGATCGGGGCGTTACAGGTTGGTATCAGAGCCTAGGCTCTCAAACCTAAAAGTACAACCAAGTGGCAAATTCTAGTGATTTGCTAATGCCAACTACAATGTACAAAGTTATATAGTCCTTCTTGACTTCGTCCTTGATTCATTCCTCGTATCCTAAACTCCTTCCCTTGTTTCCAATTCCAGATCTTATCCCTTTCGGTATGGAGAGACGTTCGGGCCGCAACAATGTCGGGCAAGTACCGAATGGACCCGTAGGAGGAGAGGGTGCTGATATCCTGAGGATCATTCAGACTATGCTGGGAAACCAGCAACAGCAGATGGAGAATCAGCATCAGCAGACTGAGCTCCTCAGGCAGGAGTTGGCAGCCCCGAAGGAGCAGAAGCCGGGGAACATCTCAGACTTCCGACGGCTACAGCCGGCCGTATTCACGGGAGTCGAGAGGCCATTGGAGGCTGAACAGTGGTTAACAGACACCACCGATCTGCTGAACGCCGCCAGGGTGCCTAAGGAGAACCAAGTGGAGGTTGCTAAGATCCAGCTGAAGGACATAGCCAGGACTTGGTGGCTTGCAGAGGAAGCTCGCTTGGAGAAACCTATCTCTTGGGATACGTTCTCCAAGAGCTTCTACAGTCGTTTCTTCCCCGCCACTGCTCAGAAGGACATGGAGGAGCAGTTCATCAGGCTTCAACAGGGGGATAGGTCCGTAGATGAGTATGCTGCAGAATTTCTCAGGTTGAGTCGCTTCGCCCCGTACATGATAGCAGATGAGGAGAAGAGGGCAAGCCGGTTCCAGCAAGGTCTGCAAATGGACATTCAGATGTTCCTAATGCCCCATCATCTGAAGACCTATGCAGAAGTTCTCACCAGCGCTCGAGAGGTGGAGCGTGGGTTTGAGAAGAAGCAAGGAGATCAGGGGAAGGACCAGGCCATGAAGAGGCCGTTTGTACCGGTGGGCAGAGGAGGACCATCCAGAGCAGCGAAGGTCCAGGCCAGGTAACCATTCAGGGCAGTTCCTTACCAGGTGGCTCGACCAGGTCTTATCTGCAATTTCTGCCAGAAGCCAGGACACTCCCAGCAGAATTGCCGGAAGGCAAACGGATGGTGTTTGGTGTGTGGAGCACGAGACCATGCCGTGGAGACCTGTCCGCACAGGAGGATGGGATTTGCTAACCAAACCTTGCCGGCACCTCAGGGGCAGAATGTGCAGAGGGTACTACCAGGGCCAGTTGGGCAGAGGCATCAGGGACCAGTGATGAGGAGAGCCCTTCCCCTTCCTCCACCGCATGTTGCTCGCCCAGTGCAGGGAGGAGCCCGGACAGCAGCAGGGCGTGGCAGAGGTCAGGCCTACAACCTGACAGCAGAGGAGGCTGAGGCTTCAGAGGAGGTGATTACAGGTAACATCAGAGTTCATTCTATACCTGTTCTCGCTCTCTTCGATTCGGGTGCATCCCACTGTTATATCTCCGACCATTTTGTGGCTGTTCATTCCATACCTGTTAAGGCTTTAGACCACAAGTGGGAGATAAGTACAGGGAATGGGGTAGTTGTATCTTCTAGAGTTTGTGCTGACTGTCCAGTGGAGCTTTGTGGGAAGATCTTGGCCATAGACATGCTCGTACTAGACACCAAAGGGTACGACGTGATCTTAGGCATGGCTTGGCTCAGTCAGTACTATGCTGTGATCGACTGTAGAGGGAGGAGGATCAATTTCAGAATCCCTCATCAGCCGGAGTTCCAGTTTAGTGGAGAGGTGAAGCCTGCTAAGAAGGAGATTCAGATGACCACTTCGGAGGTTCTGAAGGGAGTGCCAGTGTGGGATGAGTTTCCAGAAGTCTTTGCTGAGGTCTCAGGGCTTCCACCGGAGAGGATAATTGAGTTCTCCATTGATACAATTCCAGGAGCAGCTCCTATATCCAAGGCTCCGTACAGGATGGCACCGACAGAGTTGGAGATCTTGAAGAAGCAACTGCAGGAGTATTCGGACAAGGGATTGATTCGGCCAAGCACTTCACCATGGGGAGCTCCAGTGCTCTTGGCGAATAAGAAGGATGGTGGTAAGAGGCTTTGTATTGATTATAGGGAGTTGAACAAGGTCACCATCAAGAACAAGTATCCCTTGCCCCGGATTGATGACTTGTTTGATCAGCTTCATGGAGCCCGTGTATTTTCTAAGTTAGATTTGCAGTCGGGTTACCATCAGCTGAGGGTGAAGAAGGAGGATGTTCCGAAGACGGCATTCAGGACCCGATATGGTCACTATGAGTTTCTAGTTATGCCTTTCGGAGTCACAAATGCCCCTGCAGTTTTCATGGACTTGATGAATCGAGTGTTCTCCCCTTACCTAGATCAGTTTGTAGTTGTATTCATAGATGACATCCTGATCTATTCAAGGAATGAGGAGGAGCATGCAGAGCACTTGAGGATTGTGTTGCAGACCCTTCAGCAAGAGCAGCTTCATGCCAAAAGGAGCAAGTGTGAATTCTGGTTGGATAGCATAGCTTTCCTTGGACACATAGTTTCAGCAGAAGGAATTTCAGTTGATCCTAGTAAAGTCCAGGCAGTGCAGAATTGGCCAGTTCCGAAGACGGTGACTGAGATAAAGAGCTTTCTTGGACTAGCCGGATATTACAGGCGCTTTGTCCAGGATTTCTCTAGACTTGCAGCTCCGTTGACCAGGCTCACCAGAAAAGGGGAGAGATACATATGGACAGAAGATTGTGATGCAGCATTTGAGCAGTTGAAGCAGAGGCTTATCACAGCTCCAATCTTGAGGACTCCTTCAGGAAGAGGAGGGATGGTCATTTTCTGTGATGCATCAGGTAAAGGCCTGGGGTGTGTGCTTATGCAACATGATCATGTTATAGCATATGCATCTAGGCAGTTGAAGCCTCATGAGAGTAATTACCCAACTCATGACTTGGAGTTGGCAGCTGTGATATTTGCTTTGAAGATCTGGAGACACTACCTTCTGGGAGACAAAGTGTTGATATACACAGATCACAAGAGCCTCAAGTATATTTTCTCACAGAAGGAGTTGAATATGAGGCAGAGGAGGTGGTTCGTCTGCATGGAGTTCCAGTTAGTATTGTGTCAGATAGAGACACCAGATTCAGATCTCATTTCTGGGAGAGTCTCCAAGAAAGTCTGGGAACTCGTCTGAAATTCAGTACTTCATACCATCCTCAGACAGACGGACAATCTGAGAGGACTATCCAGATCCTTGAAGATATGTTGAGGGCTTGCATGATTGACTTCGGAGGATCGTGGGAAGATCATCTTCACTTGGCTGAGTTTTCATATAACAACAGCTATCAGGCAAGTATTAAGATGGCACCCTTTGAGGCATTGTATGGTAGGAAGTGCCGATCACCGATTTGTTGGGATGAAGTCGGTGAGAGGAGTCTTTTGGGACCAGAGATCCTGATGCAGGCGACAGAGAAAGTCAGGGTTATCAGAGATCATCTCAGGGCTGCTCAGAGTAGACAGAAGAGTTGGGCAGACACTCGGAGGAGGCCATTGGAATTCCAGACCGGAGATCATGTGTTCTTGAAGATATCACCTACCAAGGGTGTAATCCGGTTCGGTAAACGTGGGAAGCTAAGTCCGAGGTATATTGGCCCATTCGAGATCCTGGATCGTGTGGGAGATGTGTCCTATAGATTGGCATTACCGCCATCTTTGGACGGGGTGCATAATGTCTTCCACGTGTCTCAGTTGAGGAAGTATGTCAGGGATGACGGCCATATTCTGGACCATTCCGAGCTGGAGCTACAACCGGATCTTTCATACCAAGAGCAGCCGTTGGCCATTCTGGATAGGAGTGTCAAGACACTGAAGAACAGAGCTATTCCATTGGTATTGGTGTCATGGAACAGGCATGCGCCAGGGGAGGCCACTTGGGAGCGTGAGGACGCTATTCGGGAGCGTTATCCTCAACTTTTCACATCTTGATTGGGTAAGACTCTTTTCTTCTACTCTTCTTTACCGTTATCTTTCCTTGTATCCATATCTATCTGTTGCTTTTCCTTTTATCTTTCACCTTATGAAATTTCGAGGACGAAATTTTTGTAAGGTGGGTAGATTGTAATACCCCTCTCCCGGAATACGTACTTAGTTACGTATTCAGTCTTTCGATCGTATTTTCCGATTTACCATCCGTATTTGACCAATTTCAATTCCAAATATCATTTTCCAATATTTTAGATTTTATGTGATTTTCTGGAATTTTCTGGAATTAAAATGAATTTCTCCGAAAACGGTGTCGGCCAGTGCCGCTGACCGATTCCCGAATTTTTATCTTCCAAACTGTTAGGAATTTTTAGAAAGTCCCTTAGACTTTATTACTTAGAATCATATTTCCTACTTATACACTTTTTCTGAGAATTTTATAAATTTATGAAAATTCTTTCGGAGTCGGTAAATAACTGATTCCGGGATTTTTAATTAAAAATCTATACAGTATTTCTTCAAACGAATTTCACCATGAGTCTTAAAATCTTATTCTTGATTTTTGGTAAAATTTTCGGGTCATTCCGAAATACTTGAATTTTGGACATTTTTTCAATAATTGCAAATTCCACATTTTCCACCTCATTTCCCACTCACCATCCCACCTAACCCCACTCACTCTCTCTCTCTCCCACAGCCGGCCAAGTGGCCAAGGAGAGGACACTCACCTCACCCCCCTTTTTACACAGAACCCCCTCTCATTTCCTTTAATTCCACCCTCTTTGCAAAATCCCAAATCCTATATAAGACTTTCCCTTTACACTTTAGTCTTTTTCTTCCTCATTTCAACTCAAGTGAGAGAAGCTCTCACCAAACCCTCTCCTTCCTCAACTGAACCCTAGCTCCAAGAACCCCCAAAGCTCTTCACCTCCAGTTCAAGTCACTTCTTTGGAGCTTGGATCGTGGCTCACTTCGTCGCCAAGGATCTCATAGGTGCCTTTGACGACTACCCGCTTCCCGGACTCGTAGAGCTTCGATCTAACGATTCCAAGTGAGTATTTCACTCACCAAGACTTGAATTAGCCCTAGAACACTTGTATCTACACTTCTTGTACACCTAGGTCACCAAAAATCACGAATTGAACCATCAAACACACTTCCAGAAAATTCTGTTCTGTCACTGTCCTTCCCACGATTAGTCGACTTATCATAGGAGCTAGTCGACTAGAACACTTAGCTGAAACTTAGTTTTTCTGGAAAACACAGTATTAGTCGACTTACCCCAAACATTAGTCGACTAATCAACTCTCTGGAAATCCCTATTAGTCGACTCCTGAATTTACCTAGTCGACTAATCCTTCCTGGACCAGAAACCCAACTTTCTGTATCAGCAGACTTAGTCGACTTAAGTGTCCATTAGTCGACTAGAACTCCCTATTAGTCGACTAACCTTCCTACCCTAGTCGACTAACTTTCCCTGAAACAGAATTCTAACTCTCTGTATCCCAGTATTAGTCGACTAACCCTTACCCCTAGTCGACTAATCCTGACTGTGTGTCATAGTTAATTTCTGTTCTGAATTTGGTTCTTATACTTGTTACATATGTATTATACCTTGCTTATTCATGCTTCAATACTGGCACAACATGACTTATTACTGAATGGATGTATCTCTTGTTACCTCATGACTTATTATTGCATATACTCGTTTCATGACATGTTAAACAGTAATATCACCACTTATCATGCCATCTCTTAAAACTAAGCATGATACACTTGACTTTTACATAAAAAGCACCAACTTACATATGGGTCGGGGGAAATATGCGGATATCGATACGTGTTCGTGTTTACAGTGGTATTAGGTATATAGTACAATCATATTCCGGTCTAACCTGCGGTACACCAGGGGACCGAGGGGAGTGCTTGCTCCCTTTCCTGTTTACTGTCATGACAAGGGCATACATAAGTCCCTCCTGTTTAGCCTTGCGGCAGGTTCCGTCTTCAAGCAACGGAACAATCCTGGGCCGTGGTCCCGGGTATGCACGGGACCCACTGTAAACATAGTTCGTCGATACAACCGCTGTTTCCAATAACAACCTTGTTTCACTAGGATATGGATCTATGTGCTCTGGGACGCTGGGTCACATAGCTAGATATCACAGTAAGACAAGTAATAATAATAAGACGTTAATTGTAGATTTGTTGCATATGATCTACCTTATTGAGTTTACATCGCTTGTTATTCATTGCTATTTATTGTAACTTCATTGCCTTTATTCATGATCCTTATGTCACTTGACTATCTTTCATTTGTTATTATATGTCTTGACCCTTTGGATTTGCATATTCAGATTCTGAGGCTTGGAACGAAGTGGAGCCTTCCACAGAGGACCGGGCCTATCTTTCTGAGCAGGCTGACCAGCTCTAGTCTCATCGTGCCGACTCTTCCTTTTGGTTCACGGGATCTCCATCCATTTCGTGAGCATTTTTGTATTTTTGGTTGTATAGGATTCATTTTGGACTTGGGTTGTGATAAAGGACACTTGTAAAGTGATTTTGCTTATCATAACTTGTATAACTTTGTATTTATCTTTTGTAAGTTGGCATATGAATATACCACGCTGTGTGTTGTACTCTGATACTTGTTGTACTTAATGCTTAGCGTATATACGTGGGGGCACCATCTGACCTACGTATATGCGTTGCAGTGACGTTCCCGTATCATTGGGATCGGGGCGTTACAGGTTGGTATCAGAGCCTAGGCTCTCAAACCTAAAAGTACAACCAAGTGGCAAATTCTAGTGATTTGCTAATGCCAACTACAATGTACAAAGTTATATAGTCCTTCTTGACTTCGTCCTTGATTCATTCCTCGTATCCTAAACTCCTTCCCTTGTTTCCAATTCCAGATCTTATCCCTTTCGGTATGGAGAGACGTTCGGGCCGCAACAATGTCGGGCAAGTACCGAATGGACCCGTAGGAGGAGAGGGTGCTGATATCCTGAGGATCATTCAGACTATGCTGGGAAACCAGCAACAGCAGATGGAGAATCAGCATCAGCAGACTGAGCTCCTCAGGCAGGAGTTGGCAGCCCCGAAGGAGCAGAAGCCGGGGAACATCTCAGACTTCCGACGGCTACAGCCGGCCGTATTCACGGGAGTCGAGAGGCCATTGGAGGCTGAACAGTGGTTAACAGACACCACCGATCTGCTGAACGCCGCCAGGGTGCCTAAGGAGAACCAAGTGGAGGTTGCTAAGATCCAGCTGAAGGACATAGCCAGGACTTGGTGGCTTGCAGAGGAAGCTCGCTTGGAGAAACCTATCTCTTGGGATACGTTCTCCAAGAGCTTCTACAGTCGTTTCTTCCCCGCCACTGCTCAGAAGGACATGGAGGAGCAGTTCATCAGGCTTCAACAGGGGGATAGGTCCGTAGATGAGTATGCTGCAGAATTTCTCAGGTTGAGTCGCTTCGCCCCGTACATGATAGCAGATGAGGAGAAGAGGGCAAGCTGGTTCCAGCAAGGTCTGCAAATGGACATTCAGATGTTCCTAATGCCCCATCATCTGAAGACCTATGCAGAAGTTCTCACCAGCGCTCGAGAGGTGGAGCGTGGGTTTGAGAAGAAGCAAGGAGATCAGGGGAAGGACCAGGCCATGAAGAGGCCGTTTGTACCGGTGGGCAGAGGAGGACCATCCAGAGCAGCGAAGGTCCAGGCCAGGTAACCATTCAGGGCAGTTCCTTACCAGGTGGCTCGACCAGGTCTTATCTGCAATTTCTGCCAGAAGCCAGGACACTCCCAGCAGAATTGCCGGAGGGCAAACGGATGGTGTTTGGTGTGTGGAGCACGAGACCATGCCGTGGAGACCTGTCCGCACAGGAGGATGGGATTTGCTAACCAAACCTTGCCGGCACCTCAGGGGCAGAATGTGCAGAGGGTACTACCAGGGCCAGTTGGGCAGAGGCATCAGGGACCAGTGATGAGGAGAGCCCTTCCCCTTCCTCCACCGCATGTGCTCGCCCAGTGCAGGGAGGAGCCCGGACAGCAGCAGGGCGTGGCAGAGGTCAGGCCTACAACCTGACAGCAGAGGAGGCTGAGGCTTCAGAGGAGGTGATTACAGGTAACATCAGAGTTCATTCTATACCTGTTCTCGCTCTCTTCGATTCGGGTGCATCCCACTGTTATATCTCCGACCATTTTGTGGCTGTTCATTCCATACCTGTTAAGGCTTTAGACCACAAGTGGGAGATAAGTATAGGGAATGGGGTAGTTGTATCTTCTAGAGTTTGTGCTGACTGTCCAGTGGAGCTTTGTGGGAAGATCTTGGCCATAGACATGCTCATACTAGACACCAAAGGGTACGACGTGATCTTAGGCATGGCTTGGCTCAGTCAGTACTATGCTGTGATCGACTGTAGAGGGAGGAGGATCAATTTCAGAATCCCTCATCAGCCGGAGTTCCAGTTTAGTGGAGAGGTGAAGCCTGCTAAGAAGGAGATTCAGATGACCACTTCGGAGGTTCTGAAGGGAGTGCCAGTGTGGGATGAGTTTCCAGAAGTCTTTGCTGAGGTCTCAGGGCTTCCACCGGAGAGGATAATTGAGTTCTCCATTGATACAATTCCAGGAGCAGCTCCTATATCCAAGGCTCCGTACAGGATGGCACCGACAGAGTTGGAGATCTTGAAGAAGCAACTGCAGGAGTATTCGGACAAGGGATTGATTCGGCCAAGCACTTCACCATGGGGAGCTCCAGTGCTCTTGGCGAATAAGAAGGATGGTGGTAAGAGGCTTTGTATTGATTATAGGGAGTTGAACAAGGTCACCATCAAGAACAAGTATCCCTTGCCCCGGATTGATGACTTGTTGATCAGCTTCATGGAGCCCGTGTATTTTCTAAGTTAGATTTGCAGTCGGGTTACCATCAGCTGAGGGTGAAGAAGGAGGATGTTCCGAAGACGGCATTCAGGACCCGATATGGTCACTATGAGTTTCTAGTTATGCCTTTCGGAGTCACAAATGCCCCTGCAGTTTTCATAGACTTGATGAATCGAGTGTTCTCCCCTTACCTAGATCAGTTTGTAGTTGTATTCATAGATGACATCCTGATCTATTCAAGGAATGAGGAGGAGCATGCAGAGCACTTGAGGATTGTGTTGCAGACCCTTCAGCAAGAGCAGCTTCATGCCAAAAGGAGCAAGTGTGAATTCTGGTTGGATAGCATAGCTTTCCTTGGACACATAGTTTCAGCAGAAGGAATTTCAGTTGATCCTAGTAAAGTCCAGGCAGTGCAGAATTGGCCAGTTCCGAAGACGGTGACTGAGATAAAGAGCTTTCTTGGACTAGCCGGATATTACAGGCGCTTTGTCCAGGATTTCTCTAGACTTGCAGCTCCGTTGACCAGGCTCACCAGAAAAGGGGAGAGATACATATGGACAGAAGATTGTGATGCAGCATTTGAGCAGTTGAAGCAGAGGCTTATCACAGCTCCAATCTTGAGGACTCCTTCAGGAAGAGGAGGGATGGTCATTTTCTGTGATGCATCAGGTAAAGGCCTGGGGTGTGTGCTTATGCAACATGATCATGTTATAGCATATGCATCTAGGCAGTTGAAGCCTCATGAGAGTAATTACCCAACTCATGACTTGGAGTTGGCAGCTGTGATATTTGCTTTGAAGATCTGGAGACACTACCTTCTGGGAGACAAAGTGTTGATATACACAGATCACAAGAGCCTCAAGTATATTTTCTCACAGAAGGAGTTGAATATGAGGCAGAGGAGGTGGTTCGTCTGCATGGAGTTCCAGTTAGTATTGTGTCAGATAGAGACACCAGATTCAGATCTCATTTCTGGGAGAGTCTCCAAGAAAGTCTGGGAACTCGTCTGAAATTCAGTACTTCATACCATCCTCAGACAGACGGACAATCTGAGAGGACTATCCAGATCCTTGAAGATATGTTGAGGGCTTGCATGATTGACTTCGGAGGATCGTGGGAAGATCATCTTCACTTGGCTGAGTTTTCATATAACAACAGCTATCAGGCAAGTATTAAGATGGCACCCTTTGAGGCATTGTATGGTAGGAAGTGCCGATCACCGATTTGTTGGGATGAAGTCGGTGAGAGGAGTCTTTTGGGACCAGAGATCCTGATGCAGGCGACAGAGAAAGTCAGGGTTATCAGAGATCATCTCAGGGCTGCTCAGAGTAGACAGAAGAGTTGGGCAGACACTCGGAGGAGGCCATTGGAATTCCAGACCGGAGATCATGTGTTCTTGAAGATATCACCTACCAAGGGTGTAATCCGGTTCGGTACACGTGGGAAGCTAAGTCCGAGGTATATTGGCCCATTCGAGATCCTGGATCGTGTGGGAGATGTGTCCTATAGATTGGCATTACCGCCATCTTTGGACGGGGTGCATAATGTCTTCCACGTGTCTCAGTTGAGGAAGTATGTCAGGGATGACGGCCATATTCTGGACCATTCCGAGCTGGAGCTACAACCGGATCTTTCATACCAAGAGCAGCCGTTGGCCATTCTGGATAGGAGTGTCAAGACACTGAAGAACAGAGCTATTCCATTGGTATTGGTGTCATGGAACAGGCATGCGCCAGGGGAGGCCACTTGGGAGCGTGAGGACGCTATCCGGGAGCGTTATCCTCAACTTTTCACATCTTGATTGGGTAAGACTCTTTTCTTCTACTCTTCTTTACCGTTATCTTTCCTTGTATCCATATCTATCTGTTGCTTTTCCTTTTATCTTTCACCTTATGAAATTTCGAGGACGAAATTTTTGTAAGGTGGGTAGATTGTAATACCCCTCTCCCGGAATACGTACTTAGTTACGTATTCAGTCTTTCGATCGTATTTTCCGATTTACCATCCGTATTTGACCAATTTCAATTCCAAATATCATTTTCCAATATTTTAGATTTTATGTGATTTTCTGGAATTTTCTGGAATTAAAATGAATTTCTCCGAAAACGGTGTCGGCCAGTGCCGCTGACCGATTCCCGAATTTTTATCTTCCAAACTGTTAGGAATTTTTAGAAAGTCCCTTAGACTTTATTACTTAGAATCATATTTCCTACTTATACACTTTTTCTGAGAATTTTATAAATTTATGAAAATTCTTTCGGAGTCGGTAAATAACTGATTCCGGGATTTTTAATTAAAAATCTATACAGTATTTCTTCAAACGAATTTCACCATGAGTCTTAAAATCTTATTCTTGATTTTTGGTAAAATTTTCGGGTCATTCCGAAATACTTGAATTTTGGACATTTTTTCAATAATTGCAAATTCCACATTTTCCACCTCATTTCCCACTCACCATCCCACCTAACCCCACTCACTCTCTCTCTCTCCCACAGCCGGCCAAGTGGCCAAGGAGAGGACACTCACCTCACCCCCCTTTTTACACAGAACCCCCTCTCATTTCCTTTAATTCCACCCTCTTTGCAAAATCCCAAATCCTATATAAGACTTTCCCTTTACACTTTAGTCTTTTTCTTCCTCATTTCAACTCAAGTGAGAGAAGCTCTCACCAAACCCTCTCCTTCCTCAACTGAACCCTAGCTCCAAGAACCCCCAAAGCTCTTCACCTCCAGTTCAAGTCACTTCTTTGGAGCTTGGATCGTGGCTCACTTCGTCGCCAAGGATCTCATAGGTGCCTTTGACGACTACCCGCTTCCCGGACTCGTAGAGCTTCGATCTAACGATTCCAAGTGAGTATTTCACTCACCAAGACTTGAATTAGCCCTAGAACACTTGTATCTACACTTCTTGTACACCTAGGTCACCAAAAATCACGAATTGAACCATCAAACACACTTCCAGAAAATTCTGTTCTGTCACTGTCCTTCCCACGATTAGTCGACTTATCATAGGAGCTAGTCGACTAGAACACTTAGCTGAAACTTAGTTTTTCTGGAAAACACAGTATTAGTCGACTTACCCCAAACATTAGTCGACTAATCAACTCTCTGGAAATCCCTATTAGTCGACTCCTGAATTTACCTAGTCGACTAATCCTTCCTGGACCAGAAACCCAACTTTCTGTATCAGCAGACTTAGTCGACTTAAGTGTCCATTAGTCGACTAGAACTCCCTATTAGTCGACTAACCTTCCTACCCTAGTCGACTAACTTTCCCTGAAACAGAATTCTAACTCTCTGTATCCCAGTATTAGTCGACTAACCCTTACCCCTAGTCGACTAATCCTGACTGTGTGTCATAGTTAATTTCTGTTCTGAATTTGGTTCTTATACTTGTTACATATGTATTATACCTTGCTTATTCATGCTTCAATACTGGCACAACATGACTTATTACTGAATGGATGTATCTCTTGTTACCTCATGACTTATTATTGCATATACTCGTTTCATGACATGTTAAACAGTAATATCACCACTTATCATGCCATCTCTTAAAACTAAGCATGATACACTTGACTTTTACATAAAAAGCACCAACTTACATATGGGTCGGGGGAAATATGCGGATATCGATACGTGTTCGTGTTTACAGTGGTATTAGGTATATTGTACAATCATATTCCGGTCTAACCTGCGGTACACCAGGGGACCGAGGGGAGTGCTTGCTCCCTTTCCTGTTTACTGTCATGACAAGGGCATACATAAGTCCCTCCTGTTTAGCCTTGCGTCAGGTTCCGTCTTCAAGCAACGGAACAATCCTGGGCCGTGGTCCCGGGTATGCACGGGACCCACTGTAAACATAGTTCGTCGATACAACCGCTGTTTCCAATAACAACCTTGTTTCACTAGGATATGGATCTATGTGCTCTGGGACGCTGGGTCACATAGCTAGATATCACAGTAAGACAAGTAATAATAATAAGACGTTAATTGTAGATTTGTTGCATATGATCTTACCTTATTGAGTTTACATCGCTTGTTATTCATTGCTATTTATTGTAACTTCATTGCCTTTATTCATGATCCTTATGTCACTTGACTATCTTTCATTTGTTATTATATGTCTTGACCCTTTGGATTTGCATATTCAGATTCTGAGGCTTGGAACGAAGTGGAGCCTTCCACAGAGGACCGGGCCTATCTTTCTGAGCAGGCTGACCAGCTCTAGTCTCATCGTGCCGACTCTTCCTTTTGGTTCACGGGATCTCCATCCATTTCGTGAGCATTTTTGTATTTTTGGTTGTATAGGATTCATTTTGGACTTGGGTTGTGATAAAGGACACTTGTAAAGTGATTTTGCTTATCATAACTTGTATAATTTTGTATTTATCTTTTGTAAGTTGGCATATGAATATACCACGCTGTGTGTTGTACTCTGATACTTGTTGTACTTAATGCTTAGCGTATATACGTGGGGGCACCATCTGACCTACGTATATGCGTTGCAGTGACGTTCCCGTATCATTGGGATCGGGGCGTTACATGTTAATACTTGGGACTAATATTGAGATTATTAAGTCCACTAAACGAATGTTATCCAACAGTTTTGATATGAAGGATCTAGGGGTTGCTGATGTAATTTTAGAAATTAAAATTACTAGAACACCAGATGGAATCAGTCTATCTCAATCTCACTACGTGGATAAGATGATAGAAAGATTCAAGGACCATGGGATAAAGGAGAATACAAATCCTTTTCTCCCACACGTCCACCTTCATAAGAATACAGGAACTGGGATACGCCAGTTGGAGTATTCTCAGATTATCGGAAGTCTAATGTATTTAATGAATTGCACTAGACCCGATATTGCTTACGCTGTAAGCAAGTTGAGTAGATATACTAGTAATCCTAGTGATCTACATTGGACCGCTCTACTACGAGTATTGGGTTACGTATCACATACCAAGGAATATGCCTTGAGATATGGAAAGTATCCTCCTGTACTGGAAGGATACAGTGATGCTAATTGGATTGCAGATTCTGAGGAATCAAAATCAACTAGCGGATACGTATTTACTCTAGCAGGAGCAGCGGTATCATGGAAATCTTCTAAGCAAACATGTATTGCCCGTTCCACTATGGAATCGGAATTCATAGCCTTAGATAAGGCTGGAGAAGAAGCAGAATGGCTTCGACAATTCTTAGAAGATATACCGTTGTGGCAAAAGCCAGTGCCCGCTATATGTATACACTGCGACAATCAAGCAGCTATATCTAGGGCACAAAATGTGATATACAACGGTAAGTCTAGACATATTCGTCGTAGACATAATACCGTGAAGCAGTTGCTCTCAAATGGAATTATCTCTATTGACTTTGTATCGTCAAAGGATAATTTAGCGGATCCGCTTACTAAAGGTTTAAGTGGAGAGCGTATAAACTGCGCATCGAGGGGAATGGGTCTAAAAGCCTAACCTTACCGAGTCAGCTTAATGGAAACCTCACTTAGCGACTGGAGATCCCACGGACTAAGTTCAAGAGGAAAAACTAGTTATGATTGACTCAGCAAGTAAGCACTTGGGAGCTTGACTCCAATCCATTCCTAAGGTGCACATAAGTGCTTTTCTACAAGTGGATTAAGGATAAGCTTAACGCTTTTAATGATGCCTATATCTTGTTACTATACAAGTGGAGTAGAGTAGACTACTCTTCATAGGTCCATCACCTATGTGAGTATAGAGTTGGGTCGGCTCTTTGGGAATCTCTATGGAGGCTGTTATTCCCTAAAGATACTCTCTGAAACCAAGAATGTCCAGGGCCAAAACGGACACAACAGAGAACCAAAGTTGATTTGGAAAGTCACTGTGTGAAGTTTGTTGACTTGGCTTACACTAACGGCTAACAGTTCAAGACCTAGTTCACTGATTAGCCAGTAAGTCCGATAAAGCTTTCGCTATGGAAGGTTCAAGACCTAGTTCACCTATCCTTATGCAGTTTCTTTTCTCAAGTACCTTTCACAATATAGTCAGTCTCTTTGTGTGTCATTCCTTGAATCTCTCATTCATTGTGGGGGATTGTTGGAATTGAAGAATATAAAGGTGAATCTTCGAGTTGAATTATGGCAAGATCCGTTGATGGAATCAACCGGATGATGGTTGGAGTGTGTTCTCCTTCCATTTGTGATGAACGTGGTATATTCACATGTTCAATTCCGACTTCGAATGAATGAGATATTCAAGTCCAAAGATTGCCTAATTCAAAGTCAAAACGGGACTAAAGGTAGCTTAAAGCATTTAGTCCCACATTGACCGTGGGATGGAAGTTTGTGGTGTATATATAGAGAAAATTGAGAACAAAGGGCGTGCCCTTTGGGTACTTGGAGTTTTCGCGCGCGAAAAGGAGGGAACTATGCACGTATGAGCGCGCGCGCGCGCCGCCGCTGGCGGCGGCGGCGGCGGCCGGCGCCGGGCTCGGGCTCGGGCTCGGGTCCGGGTTTGGGTTTGGGTTTGGGTTTGGGTCTGAGTGAGTTCGGGTTCCCTACCTAGCCTAGTTCCTTTTGAATTGGGTCTCAAGGTATGATCCGAACCAGATCCACTTCCAAACCAGACCGGACCCGATCCACCAACAGGTTGCGAACCTGTTGGACTGCCCGCTCCGCTGTCAGGATCTGAAGCGATCCGCCAACGGTCGCGAAACAGTTGGACAGCCAACGGTCGCGAACCAGTTGGACAGCCAACGGGTGCGAACCAGTTGGACTGCCAAAGGTTGCGAACCAGTTGGCAGACCAAAGGTTGCAGCCTTTGGTTGGGTTCAGACCTGAAGGCCCCTTTTGAAATGCTATATAAAGCATTCCAAGTTCTCATTTTAATACACACCAAATCTGAGATTTCTCTCTCTCTCTCTAAAAGTTCTGACTTCGGTTCTGAACTGGGCTCCAGCGAAGTGGGAATCCACGACTTCCAGAGCGACTTCCAACGAAGTGGGAATCCGCGACTTCCAAGTGAAGTGGGAATTCAAAGCGACTTCCTAAAGGAGATTCTGTCAAAATTCTTCAACCTTCCTACGTCCTCAACAGTGGGTGTTCCTCCAAAAGAGTAAGACAAATATTCAGTTGAAATTTGTCGTTATACCGCTGTTTTGCTAATCCTGTGTAGGTACTGGTTGACTACGGTTCGACCGTACGGTAATTTGGTAGTGCTATCCAAATACCGTGAAGAAGTGTGTATCTTGGGAGACCAGCGTCCATTATCCCGTTAGCACCGGTGCGGGGGACGTAATTGTCTTAAGGAGATTCGCTGTAAGCGTACCTCACTTCAAATACTGTATAAGGGGACTAAGTCCTTTATACAGGGGATATACTTTACAGTATATCGAGATTGACTTAGATTTAGTCTAAGTGTTACTGTATAAGTGGATTAAGTCCTTTATACAAGGGATATACTTTACAGTATATAGAGACTGACTTGGATTCAGTCTAATTGGTGCTTAAACCAAGGAAGGAAATTGAAAGGTGGTTCTTAAATTAAGGAACGTTCTATTGAACGGAAAACCTCCCACCTGATATTTGCCGACCTGGCCAATTAGATTGTTGATATCTCAGTGATCTTGATTAGTTGTCAGATTGATTCTTGTTAAGCAGAATACCCAACAGCAGAAAGTAAAGAAAGAGGAATTGTGAAGTGTTAGAGAGTTTCTATTCGAAAGATGTAATATCTCTTCTTCTGCTTTTCTCTTCTGTTCTTGGTGAATTTTGTACAAAAAGCTGGTAACTTTTTCATGCAAGTTTGTAAAATTTCAAATAACTGAGCCTTGTTTTTTGGTGCTTGCTTCTGATTGCACATGTGGCTGGAATTTGAGACACTCATTTCCAAACTTCTGTCAAACAATGGTTATATTTCCTTAGTTAAGTCTCTGTATTCTCTATTGATGATAGCTGTGATTGATTGGGTGAATGTTGTATGTTTAGGGCAAAATTGCACAGAGTGCATGTCAGATTTTGTGATGAAGTGCATTTAAGTGTGTTATTTCTCATCTTGTGTTATGCGTCATTATTTTAATTTATAAATTATGTTCATGGGGAGAATAGCTCTCAGGTGATTGATTCTTTGGTCTAGGATTTTGAATGTGGTATGGTTTGGAATCAACTGCAATGGTGTAGGATGTAGGTATTGAACCTTAGCAAGCACTTTTCTAGCTTGAGTTCAATTTTGCTTCAAATTTTTGACAGTCTCTTGATCTCTCTTATAGTTGTGAATTTTGCATTCCTATCATTTTTGAATGAACCTCACAAAATTTAGCAAATATTTTACATAATATATATTCTTACATGTGTGTTGACTTTTTTATACTGTGATGTTCTTCCTTCCATTCAATTTTGTTAGCGTTCCATGAGGAGAAGGTACTGAAAGATGAGATAGCTTTAAGAAGTGAAGGGAATTGCCTCTTCCCCTTCAACAAAGCCAACTTCTCGTCTCATTCATGGGGAGGCCACATATTGTAATGCTTCCATCCCCTGGCCAAAGCCACATCAACCCCATGCTACAACTAGCAAAGCTCCTCCACTCCAATGGTTTTTACATCACATTCATCAACACTGAGTCCATCCGACAATGCATACTGAAATCTGAAGGCCCTGATGCTCTTCATGGCTTCGACGATTTTCGATTTGAGACCATACCCAACGCATCTGGTCCGTGTACCAACCAGAAGGTTACCAAGTCTATATGGACAACATATGATCACTGCGCTGCTCACCTTAGAGATATGTTGATGAGGGTCAATAACTCATCAGGCATTCCTAGCGTCACTTGTGTTGTGTACAACTGGCTAATGAGCTTCGCTCTAGGTGTCGCCGTGGAGTTGAGCATTCCTGCATTGGTGTTTTCGACAATGAGTGCCTGTGGTTTGATGGCTGACCTTTACTTGGGTGAGCTCATTCAGAAAGGGTATACACCATTAAAAGGTACATATATGATCTTTGTTCTGCTTGCTTCTAATTTAAGTACATATTCTTGTTATGTGGCGTTCACATCTTCCTTATTTTGCAGTTTATGATCTTAACAACTTAATAACATCTCAGATTGAATACAACTTTTTTCTCCATGAAGAAACACAGAGTTTGGCTAACTAATCAAATTCCATATTGTTCTACAGATGAGAGCTATCTAACAAATGGATATCTGGATACATCTATTGACTGGATACCCGGGATGAAAGATATCCGCCTTAAAGACCTCCCGAGTTTCATCAGAACAGTTGATGGTGATGATTTATTTCTCAACAACGAAAAAATGGTAGCAGAGAAATCTCTCAGAGCCCAGGGTTTGATCCTTAACACCTTCGATTTTCTGGAAACTGATGTGTTGAAAGCTCTCACGTGTATGTTCAATAAGGTATACACTATAGGCCCTTTGCTTCAATTACTTAGCCACATTACAATCAGTCATTGTATATCAATGAGCTTAAACCTTTGGGAAGGAGACCGCGGTTGCATGGAGTGGTTAAATTCCCAGAAACCACATTCTGTAATTTATGTGAGTTTTGGGAGTATTACCACAGTTAGCACCAAGCAACTGATCGAGTTTGCTTGGGGGCTCGCAAATAGCAACCATCCAATTTTGTGGGTCATTAGGCCTGACCTGGTGCATGGAGATCGCGCCATATTGCCTGAAGATTTTATTGAAGAAACTAAGGGAAGGATCTACTTAGCTAGTTGGTGCTCTCAAGAAGAGGTTCTATCTCACACTTCTATTGGTGGCTTCCTAACACATTGTGGGTGGAACTCGACACTGGAGAGCATTTGTTGTGGTGTGCCGATGATTTGCTGGCCGGGGTATGCTGAACAATACACGAATGCCCGGTATGTGTGCAAGGAATGGGGAATGGGGATGCAAATTGATGAAGATGTGGAGAGAGAGCAAGTTTGCTGCATGGTGAAGGAAATGATGGAAGGGGGAGAGGGAAAGAAATGAGGAAGAATGCCTTGAAATGGAAAGACAGAGCTAAGGAAGCAACCAAGCAAGGTGGATCTTCTTATGAGAACGCCGAGAGATTGATTGAGGACCTAAATCGCGTGAAGATGGATCCTTTGGATCTTAAGGTCAATGTTCTATAGCAATTTGGTACCCTCAGCTTCAAGTGCAGAGTGTTTGAATACCTAATGTGATGTATTGGTCAACTGATCATGGAAATTCTGAAAGGGAAAAAGAATAGCACAATGATACGCAAAATGGTGAATTCTAAATATGTAACTCATCAATTCCTGTTTTTATTTTCCTAATGACTCTGTTTTAGTTTCTATTGATAGTGAACCCTGTTTCTATGTAATTTACGAAACTGATTTCTTAATGAACCTTTTTATTTTTAGCGTTCTGTTTTTTTTTTTTTTTTGGCGGGGGGGGGGGGGGGGGGGGGGGGGGGGTGGGGGGTGGAGGTTGGGAAAAAAAAAAAAAAAAACCTCTCTTACTCAGCCCGAGATCTCGGACTGAGATTTTGTCACATTAACTGGCATAGGAGGGAGAAACTCTTATGTCAGCTGATTTTCAGGTCCTTAGATTACAATCTAAGAAAGTAGCTTAAAATTCTGACATCCTGATTTTTTTTTTAATGATCCGACCGCACATTATCATATTCATGTTTTAAGATGTACACATATAAAAAAATCACGTGATTTGAAATTTGTTTACTTTATTTTCTTTGAGTTCAAACATTAACGGTTTTTAACAGTAGAACAAAATGGATCGATTAGATTAATAAGTAAACGAACTCTAAATCTCTTGATTTTTTCTATGTATACATCTTAAAACATGAAGATGATTATGTGCGTTCGGATCGTAGAAAAAAAATTAAGATGTTGAAATTTTAGGCCTAAGAAGACCTACTAGGAACACTTTACCATCTATATATGTGTATATACACACATATTTAAGTCATTCTAGAAGGATTCGAGGCTGAATCCTTCCCACTAAAATATAACCCTACGACATCTGAATGCAAGATCAATTATGTCGAAGTTGATTTACATTATTTCAAGTCACTAAAAATAAAATTCATGTATTTTGAATACTTCTTCCTCATCCATCAAGTAGGCGCAAAATGAACGGTCGAAAAATAGCATATGCTTACATACAAATTCACCATTTATCATAATCTAAACATTTAAAAATCCTCACAAACCAATTTTGTTAAATTTCAAATATTCTATACCGTTAAACAAACCAACTCACTATTTTGGCCGTCCATTTTGTGCCTACTTGATGGATGAGCAAAAAGTATTCAAAATACATGATTTTTTTTATTTTTAGTTACTTGAAATAATGCAGATCAACTTCAATAGAGTGGATTTTAAATTCGGATGTCATATGGTGTATTTGAATGAGAAGGATTCGACCTCGAATTCTTCCAGAATGACACAACTATATATATATATATAATATATATATATATATATATATATATATATATATATATAATATATATATATATA
Organism: Agave tequilana; assembly: GCA_038442645.1. Classification (NCBI taxonomy): domain Eukaryota; kingdom Viridiplantae; phylum Streptophyta; class Magnoliopsida; order Asparagales; family Asparagaceae; genus Agave; species Agave tequilana. The sequence continues at coordinate 31,243 of JAVJIF010029592.1, read as the reverse complement.
TATATATAGAGAGAGAGAGAGAGAGAGAGAGAGAGAGAGATTGACTTGTGTCCTTCCAAAAGGATTTGAGTCTGAATCCTTCCAACTCAAATACAACCCTCCGACATTCAAATACAATATTCACTCCGTTGAACTTGATCTATGTTATTTCAAATATTTATAAACAAAAAATTAAGTATTTTGAATATTTTTTGTCCATCCATCAAGCAGCGCAAAATGGACGGCCGAAAGTAGTGAGCTGGTTAAATCTATGCCTTTAGACATGCAAATTCTCAATCCGGCTACTTGATTATGATCTAAACATTTAAAAAACCCTACAAATCAATTTTTGTTAGGTTTCAACTATTATACACCGTTAAACTAACCAACTCACTATTTAGGTGGTCCGTTATTCTCCTACTTAATGCATAGGCAAAAAGTATCCAAAACACTTGATTTTTAGGTTATAGATACTTGAAATAATATAGATCAACTTCAACGAGTAAATCTTGTATTCGAATGTCAGATATTGGTATTTGAGTGAGAAAGATTCGGCCTCAAATTCTTATATATATATATATATATATATATATATATATATATATATATATATATATATATATATATATATATATATATATATATATGGGGTTACTGTACCTCAGCCTGCAGGCTAAGAGAGTTTCTCAGCCGGTAGGACGTGGATACATCATAGCCACATACATGTCATACATTTTGGCGGACAAAAAGATGAAAAATCCCGCCCAATATAATGTCAGTCACCTCAACAATGCATCTTCCGAAAATACCCTCGGTCACACCTTCTTTCCTTATGTAAAAAAGTTGTCTTTCTCAAAAAATTTCATCTCTAAAATTTCACCCGATCATTTTGATCCAATTAGTTCTTTTGTTTCACAAATTTGATTCGTTTTTTAAAAAATATATTTGCAACACATGGCGCCAAAGAAATCATCCGCCGAAAAAGGTAATAGAAAAAAGAAATTTTTCAAAAATTTTGAGGGTTTGGTATTTTAATTGTTATAAATTTTTTCCAGATTTATTTCCGTTTGAGTCTTTTTATTTTTTTTAAAAATCTTTGGACCATGTTCCCAAATAAGAAAGAGATTTTGAAACTTTAGATGAGGAATAAATTTTTAAATTTAAAAATTTGTAACACAAAGATAAAGGTGTATATTTTTTAAGTTTTTTTCATTTCGTTCTATTTTTAGTTTGTCGCAGTATTTTCGAAAAAGTGATTTATATGTATGCGACCTTGATAATATTTTTTTAAATTTAATTATTTTCATACACTTTATGTCGACCTCGGTCGCAGTTGTTAAAATTTTGTTTTCAAATCTGTGTGTCTCAGGATGTTTTTTTTTTTTGGACTTTTCAAATTTGACGAATGCGACGCTGGTCGCAGTATATGAAACTTCCTTTTTTTTAACATACTGAAGACATGGGGTCGCAGTTGTTTCAATATTTATGTAGTGTTTTGCGACCATGATCGCAGTGTATTTAACGTCATTTGTTTCATCATTCCTGGGTCGCAGTTGTTTATTTTTGCACTGTAGACTTATGCGACCTTCGTCGCCGTGTATACCCTGGTAGCATTTGTTTGTGTTCGCACTGTAGTCTTATGCGACCTTGGTCGTAGTGTAGACCAGGGTCGCAGTAGTTAGTGTTTGCACTGTAGATGAATGCGACATTGGTCGCAGTGTCGACCCGGGTCGCAATAGATTATGTTTGCACTGTAGATGACCGCGACCTTGGTCGCAGTTTATTAAAAATTATATGCTTTTTACTCACTTATAATTTATAAATAATCATTGGTCTAAACTTTTTTATTTTTCTTCATCTATAGGTAAACAACAGATTAAGGTTCGTCCACTGAGATCAAGCCTAAAACCTATGTGCGAGTTCATCAAGAAATTTAAAAAGTACATTCAGGCACATTTCGTAGAGGCGATCAAGAATACCCCATTTAGCCCAATCTTCATGGCCTTCTATAATGAGGAATTTGGGGGTGAAAAGGCTCTAAAATCAAACGTTGCGGTACTGAGGATTTTAGACCATTATGATAGGGATACAAGGACCTTTAGAATTGGGGGCAAACAAATTGAGTTAACAGTGGAGGATGTTGCCCTCACTTTTGGCCTACCTATCAGTGGGGCAGATTTTGTTATGAATAAGACATGTACGATGAAAGACAGAGGGGTTATAAAACATTATTTCTCCGATATAAAGAAAATCACAAAAGTATCTATTGAAGAGGCTTTGGACGATCTTCTGGTCAAGAAAAGGATGAGGGGTGAATTAGATGTGGCACAGGATGAACAGCTTGATGAGCAGCAAGTGACTTTAAATGAAATTATAAGAGACACACAAAGACTTGCAGCTCAAGACTTTACCACATTAATCATCCTATACATGTCGGTCACTCTTTTCTTCTCTGGCAGTAAATGCATGGTGATTGAGATTTAAGATTTGTAAATAAAAAGTTGAGTTGTAGAATTCTTAGTCTCAATGCTATCTGCTGTAGCAAGGGCCAAAGCGGGTCGTGATCCTCAGGGAAGGATGCGATGCAAGCTTTTCGGCCGACTTCTCTGTATGCTTCAAATAAAACAAAGGAGGGATTAGATTTGAAGAAGTATATGAGCAAAGAAGTATGGTTTTACTGATCTACTACCACAACCCACCATGCAAGTCTTTGGATGTTGAATTTCATCTTGAGATATATGTGATTTACCCTAGGTTATTAAGAATGATTCAAGTAAGAAAAGATGATACTAGATTCTACTTAAGTTGCATTATCAAAAACTAAACAATATTTCATCCTAACATCTAAGTATAGCTTAAGAAAAGATTAATCTTAAATTTAGGCTGTCCTAGTTCTTAAGTATGAAGTCATGATGAGTTATTTAAATGTGCAACCTATTTTAGGAAATCTAATTATCAGTTTAATCTTCAAGAAAAATAATCTTTAGTCCTAGGGTTTCTAAAAACTAGTCATCAATCGATTCAAATCCTAACTTGCCCTAGGGTTGCTTAAGAGATCAGCAAACCACACAAGGAATTAGTTAGACATCATTTTTTTTTATAATTTTCTTTTTTTATTATTATTTTTTATTTCTTAATTAGAAAAATTGTCAAAGAAGAAGAAATGAAAACAAGAGATCGCAGATTAAAAACCGAAACAATAGATCACAGAGAAATAAACTTGACAAGAATTAAATATGCAAAAGAGGTAACCTTTATTCGAATAGATGTCTCCAAATACAAGCTCCTCCTTCCACAATGCCTTTGAAATAAAATTACAACTTTGCAGAATTTTAGAAAAGCTAAAGAAAAACCCTAATTTTCTCTGGATGCCCTCCCTGCTGCGCCTGCAGGGATATTTATAGGTACAGAAGGCGATAGAGTCCCGGATAAACTCCACGAAAACTGGTAGATGGATAAGGCAGGATTGCCGCGGAAACGCGGCTTGGGCCGCGTTTCCGTGGCCATAGTCTGATCTCTGGCCGCGCGCCAAGCCGCGTTTCCGCGGCCATAGTCTGATCTCTGGCCGCGCGCTTTCGCGCGTGGCCTCCTCTGGTCCGTCCATCTGGGCATATGCTTCTGAAAGCTGGATCCTGGCTCTTCATTTTGGATTTTCGAGATAACTTAGAAATCAAGTTACCCTAAATCCAAATCCCTTTAAAAACGAATCTCTTCCTTGCACATGTATTTATCCTCATCCACCAAGCATTTAGGATTGGATAGAATTCTATCCTTTCCCTCTTTGTAGTATTTGCAATATTTACATCTTGTATTTGCACTTTGACTTCTTGTAATTGCACTTTTACACCTGGGCTTGGACTTGGGCTTGGATATGGGCTTTTGGGCTTCATTAAGCTTTAATTCTTTATTTAATTCAAAACTCAAGGCCTGCACACATTAAATAACAAAATATTAATAAATGTGCATTATTATATGAATAAATGTGAAAATGTGATAGTAAATATGATGACAATTATGCATTTTTCACTACCAATCACACCCCCACACTTATCTATTTGCTCGTCCTCGAGTAAAAAAAAAAAAAAAAAAATCTAATCTAGCTAACTCACTTTCGTAGGAATCACGGTTGCACTTAGCATGTGCAACAAGCCGTTAAACCCCAAAGTTACCCTAGAGGACGAGTGTAGTCTCGTGAGGGTTTTCAGCGGATTACACCCACAAAATCCATAAAAAGGAAAATATTTGAAATATATTTGAAGAGACTAAGTAGTCTATAAGTTTTAGGATTTTCATTTTTATTCATTCTCTAACTTAGTCTTAATAAAGTGAATTGTTATTTATTTTAGGTAAGGATCAAAATTGAATGTTTGTATAGTCTTTTTCGTTACCAAAAATCATATGCATCCTTATGAATTTTTACTAGGAATTCCTTAACTTCGACTCTCATGCCTCTTTATTATTTTTATAACATCATCTAATTTTCTTTCGTATAAGTATCAAGGCTTCTTGAGGCCCTCATACCTAACTAATTGACTAATAGATGTGTTAAATTTTTTTTTTTGGCATGTATAACTCATCTAATTTTCTTTCGTGTAAGTATCAAGGCTTCTTGAGGCCTTCATACCTAACTAATTGACTAATAGATGTGTTAATACATGTATAATATTTTTTAGTTTTCTTAGGCTTTCTAATCCACCCATGTAGTAAACTTAAAGTCGGTGGCTCCCAAACGGTCGGCTTTAGGGCACCAGGTGAGAAAACACCCCGCTGACTCAAATTCGAATGAACTAGGTCACAAAACTAAGGACTTTATTTTATTTAGAACTCACCTTTAGGCGTGAATACTTATGCTTCTTGAGACACATGTATCCAGCTTAATTGGTGATATTTTATATATATATATATTTTTATGAGGCACAAGGTCTTTGTCTTAGAATCTTAGATATGCACTAGGAATGCACATTTCATTAAGGTAAAAATCAAGACTAGCTACTTATTCAATTTCTCCTCCTATACCTAAAAATTAAACAATTCATTTATTTTGACCAAGTTTTTCAAAATCCTAATCATGACTTTCCTAATTCTTAAAACTAACTTAGATTTCTTTCAAGAAATAAGTCAAAGTATTATCCTTTTTATAATATTTTTTTTGCAAAAAAATAAAGAGAAAAATATTTCTATTTTTTATTTTTTTATATTATAATTTTTTTTAATATTACATATATATTTTTTTTAATATTACATACCCTTCCCCCACACTTGTTTCATGCATTGTCCCTAATGTATGAATGAAATGCATGGGTGCATGAACTGGCAAAAAGATATAGTTACCGATACAGTGGGTCAAAAAAGACCCATGGCTGCATTTACTTCCGGTACGGACTCCAAAAAGATTTTAAGACGTTGACCATTTACCTTGAATGCATTGCCATTTTTGGGGTCGTAGATCTCTATGGCTCCGTGTGGAAATATAGTCTTAACAATGAAGGGCCCTGTCCATCTTGACTTCAACTTGCCAGGAAAGAGATGAAGTCTAGAGTTATAGAGTAAAACTTTTTGTCCTTGGACAAACGTTTTTCTCGTGATGAACTTGTCATGAAAAACCTTAATCCTATCCTTCGCAATCTTTGCATTATCGTATGTTTCATTCCTCAATTCCTCTAGTTCAGAAATTTGCAATTTCCGAAGCTCACCGGCCTTATCTAGATCGAAGTTTAGCTGCTTAATTGCCCACAGGGCCCGGTGCTCTAGCTCAACAGGAAGGTGGCAAGCCTTTCCAAAGACTAGTCTGTAGGGAGACATTCCTAGAATCGTCTTAAAGGCAGTCCTATATGCCCATAGGGCATCCACCTGTTTGGTGGACCAGTCCTTCCTATTCTGATTCACAGTTTTCTCCAAGATGAGCTTGACTTGCCTATTGGAAACTTCTACCTGTCCGCTAGTTTGAGGATGGTAGGGTGTAGAAAACTTGTGAGTTATGGCATATTTTCGCATAAGAGCTTCAAAAGTTCTATTGCAAAAATGTGTGTCATTATCACTAATGATGGCTCGAGGGATTCCAAAGCGTGAGATGATATTATCTTTCAAGAATTTGACAACAACTTTGTTGTCATTTGTCTTGCAAGGGACAGCTTCAACCCATTTTGACACGTAGTTTACGACCAACAAGATGTATTGGTGCCCAAACGAATTAGGGAAGGGTCCCATAAAATCGATGCCCCAGACATCGAAAAGTTCTACTTCTAGAATTGGATTTAGGGGCATCATATTTCGTTTGAAAATTCTTCCTATCATTTGACATCTTGCGCAAGTTTTGCAATACTCAAATGCGTCTCTAAACACGGTTGGCCAATAAAAGCCACTTTGCGGGATCTTTTCGGCAGTTTTGCGGGGACCAAAGTGTCCACCGCAAGCGAACTCATGACAGAAAGCTAGAACACTTCTAGTTTCCTCGTCGGGGACACATCTCCTAATGATTTGGTCGCTACAATATTTGAAAAGATAAGGATCTTCCCACATGTAATACCGGACTTGAGACAAGAATGGGTATCTATCCTGTTTGACCAATTAGGTGGTGTTTGGTTTGTGACTAAGTAATTTACTATGTCAGCAAACCATGGCTCCTTAGAGATGGCTAGAAGTTGTTCATCGGGGAAATTGTCATTGATGGGCAGTTCGTCAGAAGGTGCGTTTGGCACACGAGAGAGATGGTCTGCTACGACATTTTCGACACCTTTTTTATCTCGAATTTCGAGATCGAATTCTTGAAGGAGAAGGATCCAACGAATGAGTCGGGCCTTCGCATCTTTTTTAAGCATAAGGTATCGAAGTGCAGAATGGTCAGTGAAAATCGTGGTCTTGGTCCCAAGTAGGTATGGGCGGAATTTCTCCAAAGCGAACACTACTGCCAAGAATTCCTTCTCGGTTGTAGTATAGTTCATTTGGGCGTCATTGAGCGTCCTACTCGAATAGTAGATCACGTGCTGCTTGTTATCCTTACGCTGCCCTAAGACAGCACCTATCGCAAAATCTGAGGCATCGCACATGATCTCAAAAGGCTTGGACCAGTCCGGAGGTGAGATGATAGGAGCAGAGATAAGTTCCACTTTCAATTTCTCCCACGCACTATGACACCTATCATCAAAGATGAAGGACACGTCTTTAGCTAGAAGGTTTGTAAAGGGTCTAGCAATTTTGCTAAAATCCTTAATGAACCTACGATAAAACCCAGCGTGTCCTAAGAAAGACCGAATGTCCTTCACACATCGTGAAAGTGGAAGCTTGGCTATTATCTCCACCTTGGCCTTGTCTACCTTAATCCCTTCCCTAGATATCTCATGACCTAGGACAATCCCATGCTGCACCATGAAGTGACACTTTTTCAATTGAGGGTCAAGTTCTTTTCGGTGCACCTACTCAGCACTAGCTCCAAGTGATGGAGACACTGGTCAAATGAATTCCCATAGACGGAGAAGTCGTCCATGAAAATCTCTAAGAAACGCTCGACCATATCAGAAAACAGGCTTAACATACAACGTTGGAATGTGGCGGGGGCATTACATAAGCCGAAAGGCATTCGACGGTGGGCAAATGTCCCAAATGGGCATGTGAACGTTATCTTTTCTTGGTCCTCCAGGGCTATAGGGATTTGGTTATACCCTGAATAACCGTCCAAGAAGTAGTAATACTCATGACGGCTAATCTTTCCAGCATTTGGTCAATAAATGGGAGGGGAAAATGATCTTTCCTAGTGGCTGCGTTCAACTTGCGGTAGTCTATGCATACTCTAACCTTGGTAGGCAATCGTATTTGCACTAACTCATGCTTGTCATTCTCTACCACAGTAAAGCTAGACTTCTTAGGGACCACATGCATTGGGCTAACCCATTCGCTATCGGAAATGGGATAAATGATCCCATTATCTAACAGTTTCACTATTTCGGCGTGTACAGCCTCCTGCATGAGTGGGTTTAGCCTACGCTGTGGATCCCTCTTCAGTCTAACCCTTCCTCAAGATGGATACGATGCTGGACTATCGTAGGGCTCAGTCCCTTGATATCTGCCATAGTCCAACCAATGGCTTCCCTATGTCTCCTAAGGGTTGCCAGTAGGTCTTCCTCTTGCCTATTAGTCAAATTAGATGCAACTATAACCGGTAACGTCTCTTGTTCACCTAGGTAGGCGTACTTAAGATGTTTAGGCAAGGCTTTTAACTCCAAAGAAGGAGGTGGCTCGATGGGTGGAGGTGTTAAACTAGAATCTCCCATCTCTATAGAACTCAGATTTGATTCCCATTCGATCTCATCAAGGCTGAGATCACTTGCTTCTAAGTCTTCCTCTGACTCTAGTGTGATCTCCTCATTATGCTCACTCGTCATGTTCTCAATGAAGTTAACCTCAAAGGGTTGGTTGGTCACATCGTAGGGATGCTTACCTAGGTTGAAAACATTGACTTCCTTGGTCATATCCCCAAAAGTCAATCTCATGGATCCGTTTCTACAATTTATGATTGCATTTGCGGTTGCTAGGAACGGTCTTCCTAAGATGACGGGGGTTTGGGACCTAGGATTAGACACAGGTTGTGTCTCTAAAACAATGAAATCGACTTGGTAAATAAATTCTCCCACCCGTATGAGAACGTCATTGATCTCTCCCTTAGGAACTTTGATTGAGCGGTCAGCCAACTGAATAGTAACTTGGGTCGGGTTGAGTTCACCTAATCCAAGTTGTTGATATACGGAGAAAGGGAGCAAATTGATGCTAGCTCCTAAATCGAGGAGTGCTCGATTGATTTCGGCTCGACCTATGGTGCAAGAGATGGTGGGGCAACCAGGGTCCTTATACTTAATAGGGATCTGGTTGGACAATAGCTCACTAATGTTAGTGGCTAGAAAAACCTTCTTAGGCACATTAGTCTTTCTTTTCTTGGTGCACATGTCCTTAAGGAATTTGGCATAACTAGGGACCTGTTGGATTGCATCAAGAAGTGGGATGTTGAGCCTAACTTGATTGAACACCTCTAATAATTTCTCCATATGTGCATTGTTGTTGCTTCTAAGCCTATTTGGAAATGGAGCTATAGGCTGGTGCACTTGACCTGCTGACTTTTCAACTTCAGTTTCATTGGAGCTGGGTGGAGAAGGAGTGGAGCTAGATGGAATGGATGACTGAGATGGATTGATTGGTAGTCAAAAGTGCATTTTTATCATCATATTTACCATCACATTTTCATATTTATTCATTTAATTCTGCACATTTATTAATAATTAGTAATTTATTGTGTGCAGGCCTCGAATTGTTATTTTAGCAATAAATAAAGCCTAAAGAGCCCAAAAGCCCAGATCCAAGCCCATGTTTGAAGCTCAGGTGAAAAAGCGCAAATACAAAGAGTCAAAATGCAAATACAAGGGCTAAAAGTTGCAAATATCAGAGATTAGGGAAGGATAGACTTCTATCCAACCCTAAACACATGCAGGATGAGGATAAAAGGCCAAGATAAGAAGAAAATTCGTGGGAAGAAGATTTGAAGAAATCTGGATTAAGGGTAACTTGATTACCAAGTTATCTCGAAAATCCAGATTAAAAGGCCAGGATCACACTTCTAGAAGCAGGAGCCCAGAGGAACGGACCAGGAGAAGCCACGCGCCAAAACGCGTGGCCAGAAGCCACTAAAGCGCCGCGGAAACTGTAACGCCCCGATCCCAAAGATACGGGGACGTCACTGCAACGCATATACGTAGGCCAGATGGTGCCCCCACGTATATACGCTAAGCATAAGTACAACAAGTATCAGAGTACAACACACACAGCGTGGTATAATCATATGCCAACTTACAAAATATAAGTACAAAGTTACACAAGTTATGATAAGCAAAAATCACTTTACAAGTGTCCTTTATCACAACCCAAGTCCAAAAAGAACGATATACAACCAAAAATACAAAAATGCTCACGTAAGGATGGAGATCCGTGAACCAAAAAGAAGTGTCGGGCAGGATAGATCTAGAGCTGGTCAGCCTGCTCTCCTAGGTAAGCCAAGTCCTCTGTGGAAGGCTCCACTTCGTTCCAAGCCTCAGAATCTGAATATGCAAATCCAAAGGGTCAAGACATAATACAACAAATAAAAGATAGCCAAGTGGCAAGGATCATGAATAGAGATAATGAAATAGTACTAAGTAACAATGCATGACAAGAGATGTAAACTAAGAAAGATAAAGTCATATGCAATAAATCTACAATTAATGTCTTATTATTATTACTTGTCTTACTGTGATATCTAGCTATGTGACCCAGCGTCCCAGAGCACATAGATCCATATCCTAGTGAAACAAGGTTGTTATTGGAAACAGCGGTTGTATCGACGAACTATGTTTACAGTGGGTCCCGTGCATGCCCGGGACCACGGCCCAGTATTGTTCCGTTGCTTGAAGACGGAACCTGCCGCTAGGCTAACAGGAGGGTCTTATGTATGCCCTTGTCATGACAGTAAACAGGAAAGGGAGGAAGCACTCCCCTCGGTCCCCTGGAGTACCGCAGGTAAGACCGGAAACATGGTGCACATCCTAATACCACTGTAAACACGAACACATATCGATATCCGCATATTTCCCCCTGACCCATGTGTAAGTTGGTGCATTTTATGTAAAAGTCCGGTGTATCATGCTTTGTTTTAAGAGATGGCATGATAGGTGGTGATGTTGCTATTTAACATGCCATGAAACGAATATATACAATAACAAGTCATGAGGCAATAGGAGATGCATCCATTCAGTTATATGTCATGTAGTGTTAGTATTGAAGCATGAACAAGCAGGAAATAATACACATGTAACAAGTATAGGTACTAAATTTAGAACAGAAATTAACTATGACACTCAGCCAGGATTAGTCGACTAGGGGTAATGGTTAGTCGACTAATAGGGTTTCTAGTCGACTAGGAGTTTGGATTGATCGACTAAAACTGGGATACAGAGTGTTGGAATTCTGTTTCAGTGCATGCTAGTCGACTAGGGTAAGAGGGTTAGTCGACTAATAGGAAGTACTAGTCGACTAACAGATATTTCGGTCGTCTAGATCTGTGATACAGAAAGTTGGGTTTTCTGGTCCAGGATGGATTAGTCGACTAGGTGGATTCAGGAGTCGACTAATATGGGTTTCCAGAGAGTTTATTAGTCGACTGATATTTTTGGGCAAGTCGACTAATGCTGTGTCTTCCAGAAAAACTAAATTTCAGCTAAGTGTTCTAGTCGACTAGGTCTTAGGGTAAGTCGACTAATAGTGGGGAAAATCAGTGTACAGGACAGAAATTCTGGAAACGTGTTTGATGGCTAAATTCCTGGTTTTAGGTGACCTATGTGTACAAGAAGTGTAAACACAGTGCTCTAAGGCTAATACAAGTCTTGGTGAGTGAATTACTCCCTTGGAATGGTTGGATTTGAGCTTAGATGACCTAAAAATAGGATTTTTAGTGTGCAAGTGAACAAAGATTTCTACTTCAAGTATGTGATGTGTGAACTAGGTCTTGGTGAGTAAGAACTCACTTGGAGGGGTCAAATCTGAAGCTTGATCCAAGGATGGAGGTGTTGGCTCCAATCCACAACTTGTAGTTGAAGCTAGGTTGAAGGATTCTCCCTTGGAGTTGCCTTGATGAAGCCTTGGGTGAATCTCTTGTGATCTTGAGGTGGAAGTGAAGGGATTGGGTGCTTGGAGTTAGGGTTTAGTTGTGGAAGGAGGAGATCTTGGAGCTTCTCTTCTCTTGTTGAAGTGAAAGAGAGAAAAAAGAGTAATTTGCAAATGAATAGGAATTTAAAGTTTGGGATTTTTGTAAAGGGGTTGGGATTTGATGGATGAGAGGGACTTTTGTGTAAAAAGGGGGGTGAGGTGAGTGTCCTCTCTTTGGCCACTTGGCCGGCTGTGGGAGAGGGAGAGAGTGAGTGGGGTTAGGTGAAGTGGTGAGTGGGAAATGAGGTGGAAATGAAGTGGAATTGGAATTTTGAAATTTTTGAAAAAAGGTCCGAATTTCAAGTATCTCGGATTGGTCTGAAAATTTTACCAAAAATCAAGAATAAGATTTAAGACTCATGGTGAAATTCGTTTGAAGAAATAATTTGTAGTTTTAAAATTAAAAATCCCGGAATCCGTCACCTGCCGACTCAGTTGGGATTTTCATAAATTCGTAAAATCTCCAGAAAAAGAGTGTAGGTTGAAAACATGATTCTAAGGAATAATGCCTAAAGGACCATCTAGAAATTCCTAACTGTTTGTGAGTTAAAAATCCTGGAATCGGTCAGCGGCACTGGCCGACACCGGTTTCGGAGAAATTCATTTTAATTCCAGAAAATTCCAGAAAATCACATAAAATCTAAAATATTTGAAAAATGATATTTGAAATTAAAATCGGTCAAATACGGAAGGTACATCGGAAAATACGGTCAAAGGACTGAATACGTAACTAAGTACGTATTCCGGGAGAGGGGTATTACAATCTACCCACCTTACAAAAATTTCGTCCTCGAAATTTCATAAGGTGAAAGATAACAGGAAAAGCAACAGATAGATATGGATACAAGGAAAGATAACGGTAAAGAAGAGTAGAAGAAAAGAGTCTTACCCAATCAAGATGTGAAAAGTTGAGGATAACGCTCCCGGATAACGTCCTCACGCTCCCAAGTGGCCTCTCCTGGCGCATGCCTGTTCCATGACACCAATACCAATGGAATAGCTCTGTTCTTCAGTGTCTTGACACTCCTATCCAGAATGGCCAACGGCTGCTCTTGGTATGATAAATCCGGTTGTAGCTCCAGCTCGGGATGATCCAGAATATGGCTGTCATCCCTGACATACTTTCTCAACTGAGACACGTGGAAGACATTATGCACCCCGTCCAAAGATGGCGGTAATGCCAATCTATAGGACACATCTCCCACACGATCCAGGATCTCGAATGGGCCAATATACCTTGGACTTAGCTTCCCACGAGCACCGAACCGGATCACCCTTCTGGTAGGTGATATCCTCAAGAATACATGATCTCCAACCTGGAACTCCAATGGCCTTCTCCGAGTGTCTGCCCAACTCTTCTGCCTACTCTGAGCAGCCCTGAGATGATTTCTGATAACCCTGACTTTCTCCGTAGTCTGCATCAGAATCTCTGGTCCCAAAAGACTCCTCTCACCGACTTCATCCCAACAAATCAGTGATCGGCACTTCCTACCATACAATGCCTCAAAGGGTGCCATCTTAATACTTGCCTGGTAGCTGTTGTTATATGAAAACTCAGCCAAGTGAAGATGGTCTTCCCAAGATCCCTCAAAGTCAATCATGCAAGCCCTCAACATATCTTCAAGGATCTGGATAGTCCTCTCAGATTGTCCGTCTGTCTGAGGATGATAAGAGGTACTGAATTTCAGACGAGTTCCCAGACTCTCTTGGAGACTCTCCCAGAAATGAGATCTGAATCTGGTGTCTCTATCTGACACAATACTAACTGGAACTCCATGCAGACGAACCACCTCCTTCATATACTTATCTGCCAGAACCTCTGTCGACTGGCCTACCCTGAATGGTATGAAGTGAGCTGACTTGGTGAGGCGATCAACTATAACCCACACAGCATTATTACCCCTGGGACTCCGAGGCAATGCCGTCACGAAGTCCATGGTGATGTGCTCCCATTTCCATTCGGGTATCTGCAAAGGTTGAAGAAGTCCAGCTGGTCTCTGATGCTCGATCTTTATCTGCTGGCAAACCAAGCACTTGGCAACAAACTGGGCTATCTCCCTCTTCATGGCATTCCACCAAAAGTGCTTCTTCAGGTCCTGGTACATCTTGTTTCCCCCAGGGTGTATAGAATAAGCTGAACTGTGAGCTTCCTCCAAAATCTTCTGTCTGACTTCTCCTCGGGGAACACAAAGTCTATCTCCAAAATACAATGCACCATCTGGGTGAATGCAGATATCCGACCTCAATCCAGCCTCCACCTGAGCCCTGAATGTCTGCAATCTGGGGTCCTCCATCTGAGCTTCCTTGATCTCCTCTATCAATGATGACTGGATCTGTAAAGCCATGAACTGCCCGGCCTTACCACCCCTTGCACTAACATCAAATCCAATCTGATGAATTCCTGAATCAACTCCCTCTGCTGCGTGAGGTGGACTAGCACTCTGTTCTCCGGCATCCTGCTCAGTGCATCAGGAACGGTATTGACTTTGCCTGGATGATACTGCAAGTCAATATCATAGTCCGCCATAAGCTCCAACCACCTCCTTTGCCTCATATTCAACTCCTTCTGTGAGAAAATATACTTGAGGCTCTTGTGGTCTGTGTATATCAACACTTTGTCTCCCAGAAGGTAGTGTCTCCAGATCTTCAAAGCAAATATCACAGCTGCCAACTCCAAGTCATGAGTTGGGTAGTTCCTCTCATGAGGCTTCAACTGCCTAGATGCATATGCTATAACATGATCATGTTGCATAAGCACACACCCCAGGCCTTTACCTGATGCATCACAGAAAATGACCATCCCTCCTCTTCCTGAAGGGGTCCTCAAGATTGGAGCTGAAATAAGCCTCTGCTTCAACTGCTCAAATGCTGCATCACAATCTTCCGTCCATATGAATCTCTCCCCTTTTCTGGTGAGCCTGGTCAACGGAGCTGCAAGTCTAGAGAAATCCTGGACAAAGGTTCTGTAATATCCGGCTAGTCCAAGAAAGCTCTTAATCTCAGTCACCGTCTTCGGAACTGGCCAATCCTTCACTGCCTGGACTTTACTAGGATCAACTGAAATTCCTTCTGCTGAAACTATGTGTCCAAGGAAAGCTATGCTGTCCAACCAGAATTCACACTTGCTCCTCTTGGCATGAAGCTGTTCCTGCTGGAGGGTCTGCAACACAATCCTCAAGTGCTCTGCATGCTCCTTCTCATTCCTTGAATAGATCAGGATGTCATCTATGAATACAACTACAAACTGATCTAGGTAAGGGGAGAACACTCGATTCATCAAATCCATGAAAACCGCAGGGGCATTGGTGACTCCGAAAGGCATAACTAGAAATTCATAGTGGCCATAACGGGTCCTGAATGCCGTCTTCGGAACATCCTCCTTCTTCACCCTCAGCTGATGGTAACCCGACTGCAAATCTAACTTAGAAAATACACGGGCTCCATGGAGCTGATCAAACAAATCATCAATCCTGGGCAAGGGATACTTGTTCTTGATGGTGACCTTGTTCAACTCTCTATAATCAATACAAAGCCTCTTACCACCATCCTTCTTATTCGCCAAGAGCACTGGAGCTCCCCATGGTGAAGTGCTCGGCCGAATCAATCCCTTGTCCGAATACTCCTGCAGTTGCTTCTTCAGGATCTCCAACTCCGTCGGTGCCATCCTGTACGGAGCCTTGGATATAGGAGCTGTCCCTGGAACTGTATCAATGGAGAACTCCACTATCCTCTCCGGTGGAAGTCCTGAAATCTCAGCAAAGACTTCTGGAAATTCATCCCACACTGGCACTCCCTTCAGAACCTCCGAAGTGGTCATCTGAATCATCCTCTTAGCAGGCTTCACCTCTCCGCTAAACTGGAACTCCGGCTGACGCGGAATTCTGAAATTGATCTTCCTTCCTCTACAGTCAATCACTGCATAGTACTGACTGAGCCAAGTCATGCCTAAGATTACGTCGTACCCTTTGGTGTCTAGTACGAGCATATCTATGGCCAAGGTCTTCCCACAAAGCTCCACTGGACAGTCAGCACAAACTCTAGAAGATACAACTACCCCATTCCCTGTACTTATCTCCCACTTGTGGTCTAAAGCCTTAACAGGTATGGAATGAACAGCCACAAAATGGTCGGAGATATAACAGTGGGATGCACCCGAATCGAAGAGAGCGAGAACAGGTATAGAATGAACTCTGATGTTACCTGTAATCACCTCCTCAGAAGCCTCAGCCTCCTCTGCTGTCAGGTTGTAGGCCTGACCTCTGCCACGCCCTGCTGCTGTCCGGGCTCCTCTCTGCACTGGGTGAGCAACATGCGGTGGAGGAAGGGGAAGAGCTCTCCTCAACACTGGTCCCTGGTGCCTCTGCCCAACTGGCCCTGGTAGTGCCCTCTGTCCATTCTGCCCTTGAGGTGCCGGCAAGGTTTGATTAGCAAACCCCATTCTCCTGCGAGGACAGGTCTCCACGGCATGGTCTCGTGCTCCACACACCAAACACCATCCGTTTGCCCTCCGGCAATCCTGCTGAGAGTGTCCTGGTTTCTGGCAGAAATTGCAGATAAGACCTGGTCGAGCCACCTGGTAAGGAACTGCCCTGAATGGTTGCCTGGCCTGGACCTTCGCTGCTCTGGATGGTCCTCCTCTGCCCAACGGTACAAACGGCCTCTTCATGGCCTGGTTCTCTTGCTTCTTCTGAAACCCACGCTCCACCTCTCGAGCGATGGTGAGAACCTCAGCATAGGTCTTCAGCTGCTGGGGCATCAGAAACATCTGGATCTCCATCTGTAAACCCTGCTGAAACCTGCTTGCCCTCTTCTCTTCATCTGACACCATGTAAGGGCAAAGCGACTCAGCCTGAGGAATTCTGCAGCATACTCATCTACGGATCTATCCCCCTGTTGAAGCCTGATGAATTGCTCCTCCATGTCCTTCTGAGCAGTGGCGGGAAAGAACCTGCTATAAAAGCTCTTGGAGAACGTATCCCAAGAGATAGGCTCCTTCAAGCGAGCCTCCTCTGCAAGCCACCAAGTCCTGGCTATGTCCTTCAGCTGGATCTTTGCAACCTCCACTTGGTTCTCCTTAGGCACCCTGGCGGCGTTCAGCAGATCGGTGGTGTCTGTCAACCACTGTTCAGCCTCCAATGGTCTCTCGACTCCCGTGAATACGGCCGGTTGCAGCCGCCGAAAGTCTGACACGTTCCCAGGCCTTTGCTCCTTCGGAGCTGCCAACTCCTGCCTGAGGAGCTCAGTCTGCTGCTGCTGATTCTCCATCTGCTGTTGCTGGTTTCCCAGCATAGTCTGAATGATCCTCAGGACATCAGCACCCTCTCCTCCTACGGGTCCATTCGGTACTTGCCCGACATTGTTGCGACCCGAACGTCTCTCCATACCGAAAGGGATAAGATCTGGAATTGGAAACAAAGGGAAGGAGTTTAGGATACGAGGATCGAATCAAGGACGAAGTCGAGAAGGACTATATAACTTTGTACATTGTAGTTGGCATTAGCAAATCACTAGAATTTGCCACTTGGTTGTACTTTTAGGTTTGAGAGCCTAGGCTCTGATACCAACCTGTAACGCCCCGATCCCAAAGATACGGGGACGTCACTGCAACGCATATACGTAGGCCAGATGGTGCCCCCACGTATATACGCTAAGCATAAGTACAACAAGTATCAGAGTACAACACACACAGCGTGGTATAATCATATGCCAACTTACAAAATATAAGTACAAAGTTACACAAGTTATGATAAGCAAAAATCACTTTACAAGTGTCCTTTATCACAACCCAAGTCCAAAAAGAACGATATACAACCAAAAATACAAAAATGCTCACGTAAGGATGGAGATCCGTGAACCAAAAAGAAGTGTCGGGCAGGATAGATCTAGAGCTGGTCAGCCTGCTCTCCTAGGTAAGCCAAGTCCTCTGTGGAAGGCTCCACTTCGTTCCAAGCCTCAGAATCTGAATATGCAAATCCAAAGGGTCAAGACATAATACAACAAATAAAAGATAGCCAAGTGGCAAGGATCATGAATAGAGATAATGAAATAGTACTAAGTAACAATGCATGACAAGAGATGTAAACTAAGAAAGATAAAGTCATATGCAATAAATCTACAATTAATGTCTTATTATTATTACTTGTCTTACTGTGATATCTAGCTATGTGACCCAGCGTCCCAGAGCACATAGATCCATATCCTAGTGAAACAAGGTTGTTATTGGAAACAGCGGTTGTATCGACGAACTATGTTTACAGTGGGTCCCGTGCATGCCCGGGACCACGGCCCAGTATTGTTCCGTTGCTTGAAGACGGAACCTGCCGCTAGGCTAACAGGAGGGTCTTATGTATGCCCTTGTCATGACAGTAAACAGGAAAGGGAGGAAGCACTCCCCTCGGTCCCCTGGAGTACCGCAGGTAAGACCGGAAACATGGTGCACATCCTAATACCACTGTAAACACGAACACATATCGATATCCGCATATTTCCCCCTGACCCATGTGTAAGTTGGTGCATTTTATGTAAAAGTCCGGTGTATCATGCTTTGTTTTAAGAGATGGCATGATAGGTGGTGATGTTGCTATTAACATGCCATGAAACGAATATATACAATAACAAGTCATGAGGCAATAGGAGATGCATCCATTCAGTTATATGTCATGTAGTGTTAGTATTGAAGCATGAACAAGCAGGAAATAATACACATGTAACAAGTATAGGTACTAAATTTAGAACAGAAATTAACTATGACACTCAGCCAGGATTAGTCGACTAGGGGTAATGGTTAGTCGACTAATAGGGTTTCTAGTCGACTAGGAGTTTGGATTGATCGACTAAAACTGGGATACAGAGTGTTGGAATTCTGTTTCAGTGCATGCTAGTCGACTAGGGTAAGAGGGTTAGTCGACTAATAGGAAGTACTAGTCGACTAACAGATATTTCGGTCGTCTAGATCTGTGATACAGAAAGTTGGGTTTTCTGGTCCAGGATGGATTAGTCGACTAGGTGGATTCAGGAGTCGACTAATATGGGTTTCCAGAGAGTTTATTAGTCGACTGATATTTTTGGGCAAGTCGACTAATGCTGTGTCTTCCAGAAAAACTAAATTTCAGCTAAGTGTTCTAGTCGACTAGGTCTTAGGGTAAGTCGACTAATAGTGGGGAAAATCAGTGTACAGGACAGAAATTCTGGAAACGTGTTTGATGGCTAAATTCCTGGTTTTAGGTGACCTATGTGTACAAGAAGTGTAAACACAGTGCTCTAAGGCTAATACAAGTCTTGGTGAGTGAATTACTCCCTTGGAATGGTTGGATTTGAGCTTAGATGACCTAAAAATAGGATTTTTAGTGTGCAAGTGAACAAAGATTTCTACTTCAAGTATGTGATGTGTGAACTAGGTCTTGGTGAGTAAGAACTCACTTGGAGGGGTCAAATCTGAAGCTTGATCCAAGGATGGAGGTGTTGGCTCCAATCCACAACTTGTAGTTGAAGCTAGGTTGAAGGATTCTCCCTTGGAGTTGCCTTGATGAAGCCTTGGGTGAATCTCTTGTGATCTTGAGGTGGAAGTGAAGGGATTGGGTGCTTGGAGTTAGGGTTTAGTTGTGGAAGGAGGAGATCTTGGAGCTTCTCTTCTCTTGTTGAAGTGAAAGAGAGAAAAAAGAGTAATTTGCAAATGAATAGGAATTTAAAGTTTGGGATTTTGTAAAGGGGTTGGGATTTTGATGGATGAGAGGGACTTTTGTGTAAAAAGGGGGGTGAGGTGAGTGTCCTCTCTTTGGCCACTTGGCCGGCTGTGGGAGAGGGAGAGAGTGAGTGGGGTTAGGTGAAGTGGTGAGTGGGAAATGAGGTGGAAATGAAGTGGAATTGGAATTTTGAAATTTTTGAAAAAAGGTCCGAATTTCAAGTATCTCGGATTGGTCTGAAAATTTTACCAAAAATCAAGAATAAGATTTTAAGACTCATGGTGAAATTCGTTTGAAGAAATAATTTGTAGTTTTAAAATTAAAAATCCCGGAATCCGTCACCTGCCGACTCAGTTGGGATTTTCATAAATTCGTAAAATCTCCAGAAAAAGAGTGTAGGTTGAAAACATGATTCTAAGGAATAATGCCTAAAGGACCATCTAGAAATTCCTAACTGTTTGTGAGTTAAAAATCCTGGAATCGGTCAGCGGCACTGGCCGACACCGGTTTCGGAGAAATTCATTTTAATTCCAGAAAATTCCAGAAAATCACATAAAATCTAAAATATTTGAAAAATGATATTTGAAATTAAAATCGGTCAAATACGGAAGGTACATCGGAAAATACGGTCAAAGGACTGAATACGTAACTAAGTACGTATTCCGGGAGAGGGGTATTACAGAAACGCGGCACTTTGATCTCATCCAGATCCCAGATTTCGTGGGCAGGTTTATCTAGGACTCCTCGGTCTTCTGCACCTATAAATATCCCCTGCAGTACAACGTACAGAGCGTCCAGAGGCGAGCCAAGGGCCAAAAGCTAGGGTTTTAGGTTTTAGGTTAGATTTTCTTTCCTCTGTAAATTTCTATTTTCTTTTTGTAAAAACTGAGAGGAGATGATGTATTCATGGAGGAAGGGATCTACTTGTACTGATGGTGACAGTCGGTGTAAGTTCTATTTTTCCACCATTGTTTAATAATCAAATCGAGGTTTGCTTTTATTTTTGTATTGTTTTCTTCTTATTTAATCTTGTGTATCTCAGTATTTACTTCCTTCTATTTCTTTCTCTAATGTCTTGCCCACCATGAGATCCAACTGCTTCGAGAATACCTAGCCGAAGAAGGAACCTTGACGGCCCATGGCGATGAACAGGTCTTCATAGCTTGTTTTTCATTTCGTAGAGTAGATTAAGAAGGCGGACGATCCCATAAGCCGTGCTTGTACGCCTTCGAAGAAAAGGAAAATCATCGCAACGGTTCAAACGGCAAGCAGACTAAGAGATAAGTTTTCTTTCCTTTTCTTTTATTTTCTTTTCTTTGTAGATTAAATCCACATCATCTCAATATTCTTTTCTACCACCCATTGTAAATACCACTACTAATAATAAAAATAAAAGCTTTAGAGTATAACTTGCTTAACGCTTCCATCGCAGTCCCTCCTTGAGGATCACGACCCGCATAGCCCTGCTACCGCGGATTAGAACTGAGACTTGCACATCTATTCTTAAACTAACATATTATATTTTGTGTGCAGGAAATCTCAGTCAACATGGATCCTGTGGCATGGATACTTGATTATCAACTTGTTTCCCTGATCTGAGTGTATGAACCATGTGACACTGATTTGGGTCTTGAGCCTCATTGGCTGGCCTAGGATTCCTAGGATTTGGCAATGGTTGACTCGGTAGGGTACCCCTCTGTCTTTCTTGCTGATTTAATTGGACCTCTATCCTGGTCAAGACTTGAGCTAGTGTGTCATGGCTTTTAACAAGAGTATCCACCTTTCTTTCCATGTTTGAAAGCCTTGTTTCCATTTGTGAATATTGGAAAGATGGTGGAGGATTTTGACTAGGAAAACTTTGCTGATAGGGCGGATTTTGGAAATTATTGGAGAATTTGGGCCTAATTTGATCATTGTTGCTTGGGCCCCATGAAAAATTGGGATGATTTCTCCAACCAGGATTGTACGTGGGTGAATAGGATTGTTGGCGGGCCTTGTGAAGGCCGCACTCATATGTTCGGGCAAGCTTTGATGCGCGAAAAAGACAGGACATTCCTCGAACACATGGTTCATATCTTGACAATAAGTACAGCCCGCCGAAGATGTTGGGCTGACTTGGTTCACAGAGACTGGCTCTTTAGTTTCAAAGGCCTCTAGTCTTCGCATAACAGCAGCTAACTTAGCATCGGTTGCTATGTTGGCCTCAATGGAATGGATACCTCCTTTAGAAGAAGTAGGGTCATTAGTCTTAAATTTTTCCGGAGTAGGTTCCCATTGGATGGTATTTTCAGCTAATTCCTCATACAATTCCCATCCTTCATTTTCGTTCTTTTTCATAAATCCTCCTTGGCACATGGATTCTAACAACGTTTTAGTTTGATATTCTAATCCATCATATAGAACTTGGCAAAGTCACCATTTCTCTATCCCATGGTGAGGGCATTGGGCAAGAAGGTCCTTAAAACGTTCGAAATATTTCCAAAAAGGCTCATTTGCTGTTTGCTTAAACTGTAGGATATTCTCCTAATCAGTGCAGTCTTGTGAACGGGATAAAATTTCTTTAAGAAGGCCTTAACGAAATTATCCCAAGAAGATATAAAACCGACCTCTAGACTGTAGAGCCATTTCTTTGCTAAATCCTTCAAAGCAAAGGGGACAAACCTAAGCTTGATGTCATCTTTTCCTAACTTAGGAATATTCATCATGAGACATACTTCCTCAAATTCCCTTATGAAGAAGTATGCATCCTCGGAGTCAAGTCCATGAAATTTCGGAAGGGTGTTGATGTATTGTGGCTTAAGCTCAAATGGGTAAACACCTTCATCGTTAAGCTTGATGCAAGAAGGAAGAGAAGTCCTGATAGGATGGATCCTATCTTGGAGTGATGGCGGTTGTGCCATGTGTGATTCGGGCTTGAGCTCGGGTGGTGAACTAGTTCTAGTTAGTCGGGATGTAAGTGGGTCTCTCGACCAAGCGGACATGCACAATGAACAAACAAGTTCACCCAATCAATCAATAAAAAAGAAAAACAATCAAAAATCCTAATCTAGGGTAAGCCTTGACCTAGACGACTCCTAACTTTAGACTGTCCTTAGGAGGTCTACTGTCGACGTTAACCACAAGCTAATCGGCCAGGTAGGTGGCAAGACCGGTGGGAGGTTTTCCGTCAGAGACGTTCCTTAATTAAATAACCACCGTTCTTCGGGCTTTCGGCCCTCAATCCCCTGCCTAGACACCGATTTGACAAGAGTTAATTTCGAACAATTTTCCTCCTCGGTCAATCTCCTATTGAGTCAGAGTTAACCTAGGGCCAACGTCTAGTCAAATTTTACTTAAGGTTAGGGTTGTGAGTGTGACGGATATGATTTGTGGGCCAAGGAAGGGTGATGAAATCCCCACCTTATCTATTTATGGGTTATGCCCTTAAGATATTTTTGTGTACGTGTAAAGCTGTAGAAAAGTAATCACTCAAGAAAGCAGTAAATCAGCCAAGAGTGTTTCCTAATCTATATGCTATGCAAACGTACCTTGTCGCTAGCACTCTTCAACAGAATTAAAAAAATTAAAATAGACACGTGCCCTAAATGCAAGAGTCTAATTAATTTTTTTATTATCAACAAATGGGTTAATGTTATCAATTAGCAGTTGCAGAGTGGTCACAGAGAAATTTAATCACAGCAGTAAGCAATATTTGCAATTCTGAGCAACCTGCAGAAAATGTGATGAGTAGTGAACTACTCTTGCCGCGGAAATACGGCTATTGCCGCGGACCCGCGGCAAAGAAGTAGGCTCTGATGCTCTGCCTTCGAGGGCAGAGGCACAGAGTTGCTATGTGTCCTTGCTGCTGCTTTGTTTTCCTATTTTCTGTATCTGCAAACAGAAAGAATAAAAAAATTAATTAGATTGAGGAAATCGTGCCGTTCCTTCCCCGGCAACGGCGCCAAAATTTTGATTGAGATTTAAGATTTGTAAATAAAAAGTTGAGTTGTAGAATTCTTAGTCTCAATGCTATCCGCTGTAGCAAGGGCCAAAGCGGGTCGTGATCCTCAGGGAAGGATGCGATGCAAGCTTTTCGGCCGACTTCTCTGTATGCTTCAAATAAAACAAAGGAGGGATTAGATTTGAAGTGTATATGAGCAAAGAAGTATGGTTTTACTGATCTACTACCACAACCCACCATGCAAGTCTTTGGATGTTGAATTTCATCTTGAGATATATGTGATTTACCCTAGGTTATTAAGAATAATTCAAGTAAGAAAAAATGATACTAGATTCTACTTAAGTTGCATTATCAAAAACTAAACAATGTTTCATCCTAACATCTAAGTACAGCTTAAGAAAAGATTAATCTTAAATTTAGGTTGTCCTACTTTAAGTATAAAGTCATGATGAGTTATTTAAATGTGCAACCTATTTTAGGAAATCTAATTATCAGTTTAATTTTCAAGAAAAACAATCTTTAGTCCTAGGGTTTCTAAAAACTAGTCATCAATCGATTCAAATCCTAACTTGCCCTAGGGTTGCTTAAGAGATCAGCAAACCACACAAGGAATTAGTTAGACATCATTTTTTTTATAATTTTCTTTTTTTATTATTTTTTTATTTCTTAATTAGAAAAATTGTCAAAGAAGAAGAAATGAAAACAAGAGATCGCAGATTAAAAAACGAAACAATAGATCACAGAGAAATAAACTTGACAAGAATTAAATATGCAAAAGAGGTAACCTTTATTCGAATAGATGTCTCCAAATACAAGCTCCTCCTTCCACAATGCCTTTGAAATAAAATTACAACTTTGCAGAATTTTAGAAAAGCTAAAGAAAAACCCTAATTTTCTTTGGATGCCCTCCCTGCTGCGTCTGCAGGGATATTTATAGGTGCAGAAGGCGATTGAGTCCCGGATAAACTCCTCCACGAAAACTGGTAGATGGATAAGGCAGGATTGCCGCGGAAACGCGGCTTGGGCCGCGTTTACGCGGCCATAGTCTGATCTCTGGCCGCGCGCTTTCGCGCGTGGCCTCCTCTGGTCCGTCCATCTGGGCATATGCTTCTGGAAGCTGGATCCTGGCTCTTCATTTTGGATTTTCGAGATAACTTAGAAATCAAGTTACCCTAAATCTAAATCCCTTTAAAAACGAATCTCATCCTTGCACATGTATTTATCCTCATCCACCAAGCATTTAGGATTGGATAGAATTCTATCCTTCCTCTTTGTAGTATTTGCAATATTTACATCTTGTATTTGCACTTTGACTTCTTGTAATTGCACTTTTACACCTGGGCTTGGACTTGGGCTTGGATATGGGCTTTTTGGCTTCATTAAGCTTTAATTCTTTATTTAATTCAAAACTCAAGGCCTGCACACATTAAATAACAAAATATAATAAATGTGCATTATTATATGAATAAATGTGAAAATGTGATAGTAAATATGATGACAATTATGCATTTTTTACTACCAATCACATGGTGCCGTGGTATATTGTGAAATAGATTGCTAATATGCAGCTGATGAGGATAATATGCTGGGCTAAAGCTGTTTGAAAATTCCTGATTGAGTTAATGCACATCTTCAGGCACACCACGTACGAGCTGCAAGGATGCTCCGTGCAAATTATTGTAAGTACAAATCTCATATTTGGCCAGCATTGTATGAAATTTACCCAAAAAATTGTGAATATTTGTGTAAATTAATTTAATTTTTCATTTTTGCAGTATTGGCTATGTGAGAGGGCTCCTATTTGTGAGCCAAGGTCTGGTTTGGAGGACATAATCCCACGCGCAGTAAGATGGGACCTCCAAAATATTAGCAGATCTCTACTTGAAGTTGATCTAAATGAGATTGACAGGAATATTGTAAGTTAGACTTCTTTTTATGTGCAGTACAAATAAAATGCGACCATATCGCAGTATTGAGCTGCACTTTTCGCAATTCGTTTTGTGCCTCACAAACATTGTGCGACCATGGTCGCATTCTCCTGAAAATTACTTTTACATGAAATGCGACCATGGTCGCAGTGTTGAGCTGCATGTCTTGGCAGATAAATTTGTGCAGTACAAACATACTGCGACCATGATCGCATTCTTATCATAAATACTTAATAATTAAACTGCGACCATGGTCGCAGTATAATTATTTCAGTGTTTTATTTTAAACTTACCTTTTTCTGTTTATTTTCAGATTTTGAGTCGAATGGCCAACATCTCTAATGCTGAAAAAAATATGGTTGGCCTTCCTGTTGAAGGGGAAGAGGAGGAGGAGGAGGAAGAAGAAGAAGATGAAGAAGAAGAAGGCCATACATATAATGAAGCTGACATTCCGGCGAAAAATGAGCCAGAAGCGGCTGAAACGAGTGAGCAAGAACCATCTTTTACAGGTTATTTGCCACCACCACGGGATGATCAAGCTGAAGAGATAAAAGAGTTGAGGTCTCAAAATCAGCACTTGAGAGAATATGTTTCTCAGCTTGAAAAAAAATTGAAAAAATGGAGACTGAGAGCAGACTCAAGGCTGAATTAAAAATAAAAAGGAGAGAAAAAAGAGAGAAGAAAAAACTAAAAAGGCAGGAGAGGAAATTAAAAGTGGAAGAAGAACAAGAGCTGCTGAGAGCAGCCGCTGCTGCGGAGAAGGAGAAGGAGAAGAAGAGGGAAGAGGAGGAGCATGAGAGAAGAAGATTGGAAGAAGAGAATGAAAAGGAGGAGAGGAGGAGAGAAATGGAGGAGAATGAGAAGGAAAAGAGGAGAATGGAAGAGGAAGAGAATGAAAGGAGAATGAGGAAAGAAGAGGAGAAGGAGAAGAAGAGGAGGGAAAAGGAGGAGCAGGAAAAAGGAGGAGAGGAGGAGGGAAGAGGAGGAGAATGAGAAGAGAAGGAGAGACGAGCAGAGGAAGAGGGAAGAGGAGGATCAGAAGAAGAGGAGCATCGAAAAGGAGAAGAAGGAGAAGGAAAAGAGGAGGAAAGAAGAGGGGGAGCAGAAAGAGGAGAAGCAGAGGAATTGTTGGAGGAGTTAAAGAAGAAGCGGGAGAAAAAGAGGAATGTAGGGGAAGAGCAAATTAGAAGGAAGGGTGAAGAGGAAAAGGGGCGCAAAAGAATGACGGAGCAGATGGAGAAGCAGGCTGAAGAGGAGAAGAAGAAAAAATTAGAAGAGGATGAAATCATGCCTTCTGAATCTATTTTAAATTTTTCTGGGGAAAATATACCAAGTTTTTTCTGAATATAACTCAAATGATTCAAGAAACCCAAAGAGATATAACTTCTGAAGAAAAAAATCAAGAATATACTCCGCCTCAGAAGCAATCCTTAAAAGAATCTGTTTTGGAATACTCTAAAGGAACGATAGAAAGGGAGTCAAAGAACGCAAGCGCGCTGAAAGAGATCGCGATGACTCCGACTTCGTTTATCCAAAACAGAAGAAGAAAATAAATGAACATCCTCTTCCACAGCCTGCGGCTGTGAGTTCTGCCGCTGGTTTCGGCGACAAAGAGATTTCCTCCACTGAGTTAAAATCGAGAGAATTGACCGAAATCACAGCATACAGAATTCTGCAGCCCCATCAACAAGCTCTTATAAAAAATTTCTTCGACAAGTCCTTCTCTGAGTAAGTTAATTAATTTTATTATAATTCATATCAAAAAACTTTTATACCTTTATATAAGAACATTTAATTACTAACTTTGTTTTGAATATCTTGCAGTTCTACTGTGTATCAGGATACCGACAACGGAATCATGATTACAAGGAATGACATTGAGGACCTGATGTTCAGTAGAGACTTAGATGCGAATATAATTCAATTCTACATGCAGCATCTAGAGAAAGGAGAAGGATTAAAAAGCATATCTTTCGGAGCGAAGCTTGGGTAAAAATCTACTTTCTCCTTTACGGTTTAATGTAATATCAATTGTGGAACAAATTACTAATGTTCTCTATCTCTGTGTAGGCATAACTTATGTACTGCGACTAAGGTCGCAGTTATAATTAAAATGTATTGCGACTAACTCATGTACTGCGACTAAGGTCGCAGTTTATAATTAAAATGTACTGCTACTAACTCATGTACTGCGACTAACTCATGTACTGTGACTAAGTTCGCAGCTGCGACTAAGGTCGCAGCTGCTTCTAAGTTCGCAGCTTATAATTAAAATGTACTGCTACTAACTCAGGTAGTTGCTGGAGGATTAATCAACAACACCACTGCGACCTTAGCCGTTATGTGTGCTAATATAAAAGGAGCAGATACCTGATGTACTGCGACTTTAGTCGCAGTCCATTAAAATATTAATTACAACGAATATAATTTTGGTAAAGAAAAGAATGCGACCTATGTGCAGTTGCTGGTCCTCTTTATCAATAACAACACTGCGACCTTGGTCAATATATTAATTAATATAAAAATGGGTTAATTAAGAAACGCTGCGACCTGGATCGCAGTCTGTTGTCTTGACGTAATGACTTCTTATTTTAATTAATTTTTTCTTATATTTAAATTCGTTTTGTATTTTATTTATTTTTTTTCTTGTCCGCAGCACGGTGTTGTATATAAATGTGAAGATCTGGAAGATCATTTCATCAAGCAGCAGCTGTTGAAAAAGTGGACAGGTGATGTGCAGTACATGTTCTTCCCGATCAATCACAAACATAGTGCCGATGATCCGGATTTCACTGGACCTTGTTGGTATTTGATTGCGATACACAAGAGTGGATTTTTTACAACTCTTTGGTCCCAGCTGAAAAAATTAGTAGTATATCAAAGCTTTACCAAAAAGATGCAAGAATAATGGTGAGTTGAAATTTTATTTCAATTACTGGAAACTTGCATTTAATTTGATTAATACTAATTTTTTTCCTATTGACATTGCAGAAAGAAAGATTATTACAGATTTTTGAGATTGATTTCAATAAATTAATGAGAAAAATAAATATAAAATACACAAGATGCCCCCAACAAGCAAACAGGTATATAAATTTTGACATCTCCTTACCTTTCATATTTTCTACCTTTTTTTAGTACAAAAATCTAATTTTATTTAATGATTACTCTATGGAAATTTCAGTGTTGATTGCGCTGTATATGTATGCAAGTACATGGAAAGCATAGCGTCTGGTAGTCCAGCAGCTGTTGATACTGTTATGGATGCTGATGTACAGAGACTAAGAAGTGAGCTTGCATACATGATACTTGCAGATAAAGAGAAGAGTTGGGATGAAGAAACAGAAATATACGAAGGACAGTATTTAATGACTAACAGTTGACAATTTATTGATATAGCACAATTTTTATTTTATAAATGTAAAAATAATTGCAATTGCAATTCATTGAATAATTTTTTGTTTTATTAATTTAATTTATAAACATTTATATACATTTATTTATTATAAGTTCCATTGATTATTTCCAATTTACATTGTTACAACTTGGATTTTACTATTGCGTACTGATGTTAGAAACAAACATGCGTTCAGTAATTGTATTGCGACCAAAGTCGCAGTAATGACCTGTTTAAGTTACAGCGTTTCCTTATACGGCGATACTTTAATCGAGACAGCGATCATGGTCGCAGTTACTTAATCGTTTATCAGTTCCCAATGCGACTATGGTCGCAATAATGAACTGTTTTTAGAGTTCAAAGTAATTTAAAGTTAGAGTGTATTAACTTTTAAACTGTTTTGGATAACTGAACCGTCACCTACGAAGTATACATTTTTGGGAAAAGGTAGAAAATAAATTTGGGAGATATTCACGTGGTTCGAGAGCTTAAACCTTTTGGAATTCCGGGATTAAAAATATATAAAGGGTCATCAGGACAGGATTATAAACATACTAAATTGTTTTTGCTGAAACTCGTTACTCTCACTGTTTGGAATTAGATTCAAAAAAATGTCTTCTCCACCGTCTTCACCGGAAAGAAATCATCTAATGATAATTAGATGTATAGTTCTGAAGATATGCCTCGCTACGGGTGAGAGGATGAGTTTGATACAGACGACCCGTTCTGGGAGTTCATTGATGAACCAAAATACATCAATGAAGAGGAAGAAAGCGAAGAGGAGATTGTCGCTGAAGAGGTGGAAGGGACGGAAAGCGATACGGAAGACGAAAGCAGTCATACACTTGACGACGAATCTGATTATGATGGTGATGACGAGGATTAGAAGTTTAAAACTTGTATTTGTTTTTTTCAATATATATAATTCTGTTTTCTAAGGTTAACAATGTGAATTACAGTTTTTACTACTATGTCTTGGTTGAAATGCTGTACAATTGTTACAAACCCTCATTTTAAATATTTTACTAATAGTCTTTATGATGTTTACGCTAAAAGAATATACTGCGACAAGGACGCAGTTAATAATTATATTTAAGCAAAATTTTCTGCAAATAATCTCATAAGGAGGCTTCTGTGACTTATCTGTACCTTTTCTTCTCACGCTAAAACCTCTATTCCTTGCAAAAGAATTGTAGAAATTGTATGCTTTCATATCCGACAGGAACTGTTTCCCTATAAACTTATCTGAGCTTCCAGACATTTCTCCATGTGCATTCATATCCTACAAAAAAATAATTACACGAATTACATGAATATAATATTTTTTAGATATCACACGTCTAAAATATAAGTTATATAACTGCGACCAAGGTCGCATAAGAGATGAAATCTATATTACTCCTTATTAAAGACTGCATCCTAAGTCGCAGTTATCCGTATGTGAAGAAATCTATATTACTCCTTACTTAAGACTGCGACTTAAGTCGCAGTTATCCGTATGAGAAGAAATCTATTTTACTTCTTACTAAAGACTGTGAACTAAGTCGCAGTCAAAAAAAAATATTTCACATACGAGATGGAATCTATATTACTCCTTATTAAAGACTGCGACCTAGGTCGCAGTTATCCGTATGTGAAGAAATCTATATTACTCCTTACTACAGACTGCGGCATAAGTCGCAGTTATCCGTATGTTAAGAAATCTATATTACTCCTTACTAAAGACTGCGACCTAAGACGCATACAAAAAAAAAGATTTCACAGCCGGAGATTATTTTCAAATAAGATTGCGACCGAATATTAAAACGGTCGCATTTCTGAAACTTTAAAACATGTGTTATAGGTCGCAGTACCACATTAAAACATGTGTATGAGAAGAAATCTTTTTACTTCTTACTAAAGACTGCAAACTAAGTCGCAGTCAAAAAAAAAATATTTCACATACGAGATGGAATCTATATTACTCCTTATTAAAGACTGCGACCTAAGTCGCAGTTATCCGTATGTGAAGAAATCTATATTACTCCTTACTACAGACTGCGACATAAGTCGCAGTTATCCGTATGTTAAGAAATCTATATTACTCCTTACTAAAGATTGCGACCTAAGACGCATACCAAAAAAAAAGAGTTCACAGCCGGAGATTATTTTCAAATAAGATTGCGACCGAATATTAAAACGGTCGCATTTCTGAAACTTTAAAACATGTGTTATAGGTCGCATTTCTGAAAAAATTGATCTGAAAAGATTTTATATTTTCAGAAAAAAGTTTATCGCAGGCTGAAAAGGAGAACCTAGATCTGACAAATAGAGGTAAGGAAATAGGGGGAAAAATAATTTATAAACAATAACCTAAATCCTATAAAGAGCGGCAAAAAAAGGGGGAAAATAATAATAAACAATAACCCAAGTCTGACAACGTGCGATCCAAAAAATTGTCTTTTGGCAAATAATAATAAACAATAAGGAAAGTTACCGAAAGAGTAGCTTTTCATAAGGGGTATTTGGTAATTTAACTTCTTCCTATAAGTGGGCCGCAAGTTAGTGGGGTGACAAAATTGAGCCACGTCACCGCAGGCTGAGAGAGTTCTCTCAG